>JAOEGL010000109.1:0-60776 GCA_034509955.1 Urosaurus nigricauda
TATCGCGCGAAACTGGGGTTCGGCGCCGGACGAAAACGGTACAAAGCGGCGCCCGGATTGCGCCGAAACGGACCGCGGCCTGGTCCTGACGCCCCTCGGACGATACCAGGTACGCCCGCGACGGTCAAATTTTAAATTTCGAATTTTTTAAATGATTAAATTTGATTGAATTTAAATTATTTCCGGAGATCATCAACGGACTTCGCCGCTTCGAGGTGGATTTTCAAGGCGACCCGGAGCTCCAGCCGATCCGGAGTTACGAAAACGCGGCCCTCGTCCGGACGCTCTTCCGGATCTCGTCCGCCGTCAACGAACGCGTAAGCGAGGCGGGAAAAATAATTTATTTTTTATTTATTTTTTTTCCTTCCGTTCCTCGGGTATTTACGTTTATTTGTTTTCGTGTAATGATTATTTTAAGGTATTATTTTAATGTAATAAATATTAAATAATGTTGGAATTTAATAATGCAATAATAATAATAATAATAATAATATAATAATAATTTGTTTCCTAGTAATAATTATTTTACGGTATTATTTTAATATAAAAATATTAAATAATGTTGTAATTTAATAATGCAATAATAATAATAATAATAATAATATAATTTGTTTTTTAATAATAATTATTTTACGGTATTATTTTAATATAATAAATATTAAATAATGTTGGAATTTATAATGCAATAATAATAATAATAATAATAATAATATATAATATTATATAATTTTAATATGATTAATAACAATATATTATAGGACAGGATTATAATATTATTAAAATAATTATAATTGTAATAATAGAGTGAAACCCTGTATAGAAAACTAATATAAATTATTCTTATTATTATCACTATTAAAAAATAATGAAATTACATAATAATAATATTATACCCACCCCTCTGAGTGAGCATTTTTTACAATTAATAAAGAATAAATAATAAGAATATATAATTAAAAATAATAGTATTAATATATTTATGGTGATGGTGGCAATTATTATGATCTTAGATTAAAATCATGAAAAGAAAATTAATAATAACTATACTAGTGATTTATTATAATATTCTAATATTAATAATAAATTATCAGTAATTATTAATATATGATATAATAATATTACATCATAATGATATAAAAATAATTCAACTATATTGTACAGTTCTGAATTATAATATATATATATTATATTATATATATAATATATATATTATAATATATATATAATATATAATATATATATTATTAAATAAATAATCTAATTTGATAAATAATTCTTTCATAAAATAACAACAATAAATTTTAATGAATATATACTTAATTAAATATAATAATAATAATAATAATAATAATAAAAATTATGATTATTATTATTGTTACATTCTTTATTTCCTTCATTTATTTCCGATTTTCACATAAATTACATAAATTACATAATTTGTTACATCATAATATCATATAATAATAGTTTAACCGTCTTCTAAAATTTTAAATCATTATCTTTGAATAAAGAATTTTCATTTCATAAAATGACAACAATAAATTCAATAAATAAATTTTGAGAAATACATATTCAATTAAATAAAATAATGACAATAATAACAAATATATATTTAATAAAATAATAATAATAATAATAATAATAATAATAATAAATATATATTTAAATAAATAAATAAATAATAATAATAATAAATATATATTTAATTAAATAAAATAATAATAATAATAATAAATATATATTTAATTAAATAATAATAATAATAAATATATATTTAAATAAATAATAATAATAATAATAATAAATATATATTTAATTAAATAAAATAATAATAATAATAACAATAACAATAATAATAATAAATATATTTAATTAAATAAAATAATAATAATAATAAATATATATTTAATTAAATATAATAATAATAATTAATAATAATAATAATAATAATAATTTTTAAAAATTCATTTTATTTCGGAGTTTTACCTTTTCTCTCTCTCTCGTTGTCTTTCCGTAAAAGTTCGCGGGAAAGATGGCGTCCGTCTGCGCGCGGCGCGACTTCCTCGGGGCCTTGGCCCGCTTCCACCTGACCGACCCTTCGAGGGAGTCCAAGGTCCGGCGGAGTCCGGCCGCGTCCGGCGGGCGGCCGGAGTGGTCCGAGCGTCCGAGGGTCAGCCTCCGATTCCTGGGCAGCTACCGGATCCATCTCTCCGCGGGCCGCCGCGTATTTCGTCGCTTCGTGGGTTTCGCGTCGGGGCCGCCGCCTTCGCCTTCGTCCTAATTTTCGGATATTTTCGTTTTACGCCTCCGTCGCGGTTTTCGTGAAAGAAAGACGGAGATAATGGCGCAAAAACGACGGCGGGCCATTTTGTGAAGGAACAGATTCTTACGTTTTTTGTAACATTAATATACAATTTTTTTTAATAAAAGAAAAGAAATTAATCAATATTTTGCCTCATTCTCTTTATTAATAATTTAGTTTGAATATTCCCTGATGTATAGTCCAGTGTAGCCCCGGAAACCTGCCGACGGAATTTTTGGAATTTTCCCTGATGTATAGTCCAGTGTAGCCCGGGAAACCTCCCGATGGAATTTTTGGAATTTTCCCTGATCTATAGTCCAGTGTAGCCCCGGAAACCTCCCGATGGAATTTTTGGAATTTTTCCCTGATCTATAGTCCAGTGTAGCCCGGGAAACCTCCCGATGGAATTTTTGGAATTTTCCCTGATCTATAGTCCAGTGTAGCCCCGGAAACCTCCCGATGGAATTTTTGGAATTTTCCCTGATCTATAGTCCAGTGTAGCCCGGGAAACCCGCCGATGGAATTTTTGGAATTTTCCCTGATCTATAGTCCAGTGTAGCCCCGGAAACCTCCCGATGGAATTTTGGAATTTTCCCTGATCTATAGTCCAGTGTAGCCCGGGAAACCCGCCGATGGAATTTTTGGAATTTTCCCTGATGTATAGTCCAGTGTAGCCCGGGAAACCCGCCGACGGAATTTTTGGAATTTTCCCTGATGTATAGTCCAGTGTAGCCCCGGAAACCTGCCGACGGAATTTTTGGAATTTTCCCTGATGTATAGTCCAGTGTAGCCCGGGAAACCTCCCGATGGAATTTTTGGAATTTTCCCTGATCTATAGTCCAGTGTAGCCCCGGAAACCTCCCGATGGAATTTTTGGAATTTTTCCCTGATCTATAGTCCAGTGTAGCCCCGGAAACCTCCCGATGGAATTTTTGGAATTTTCCCTGATCTATAGTCCAGTGTAGCCCAGGAAACCTCCCGATGGAATTTTTGGAATTTTCCCTGATCTATAGTCCAGTGTAGCCCGGGAAACCCGCCGATGGAATTTTTGGAATTTTCCCTGATCTATAGTCCAGTGTAGCCCCGGAAACCTGCCGACGGAATTTTTTGGAATTCTCCCTGATGTATAGTCCAGTGTAGCCCGGGAAACCTCCCGATGGAATTTTTGGAATTTTCCCTGATCTATAGTCCAGTGTAGCCCCGGAAACCTCCCGATGGAATTTTTGGAATTTTCCCTGATCTATAGTCCAGTGTAGCCCCGGAAACCTCCCGATGGAATTTTTGGAATTTTCCCTGATCTATAGTCCCAGTGTAGCCCCGGAAAACCTCCCGATGGAATTTTTGGAATTTTCCCTGATCTATAGTCCAGTGTAGCCCCGGAAACCTCCCGATGGAATTTTTGGAATTTTCCCTGATCTATAGTCCAGTGTAGCCCGGGAAACCCGCCGATGGAATTTTTGGAATTTTCCCTGATGTATAGTCCAGTGTAGCCCCGGAAACCTGCCGACGGAATTTTTGGAATTTTCCCTGATGTATAGTCCAGTGTAGCCCGGGAAACCTCCCGATGGAATTTTTGGAATTTTCCCTGATCTATAGTCCAGTGTAGCCCGGGAAACCCGCCGATGGAATTTTTGGAATTTTCCCTGATCTATAGTCCAGTGTAGCCTGGGAAACCTGCAGATGGAATTTTTGGAATTTTCCTTGATGTATAGTCCAGTGTAGCCCGGGAAACCTCCCGATGGAATTTTTGGAATTTTCCCTGATGTATAGTCCAGTGTAGCCTGGGAAACCTGCCGATGGAACTTTTGGAATTTTCCCTGATGTATAGTCCAGTGTAGCCCGGGAAACCTGCCGATGGAATTTTTGGAATTTTCCTTGATGTATAGTCCAGTGTAGCCCCGGAAACCTGCCGATTGTATTTTTGGAATTTTCCTTGATGTATAGTCCAGTGTAGCCCCGGAAACCTGCCGATGGAATTTTGGGAATTTTCCCTGATGTATAGTCCAGTGTAGCCCCGGAAACCTGCGATGGAATTTTTGGAATTTTCCCTGATGTATAGTCCAGTGTAGCCCGGAAACCTGCGGATGGAACTTTTGGAATTTTCCCTGATGTATAGTCCAGTGTAGCCCGGGGAAACCTGCCGATGGAATTTTGGGAATTTTCCTTGATGTATAGTCCAGTGTAGCCCGGGAAACCTGCCGATGGAACTTTTGGAATTTTCCCTGATGTATAGTCCCAGTGTAGCCCCGGAAACCTGCCGATGGAATTTTGGGAATTTTCCCTGATGTATAGTCCAGTGTAGCCCGGGAAACCTCCCGATGGAATTTTGGGAATTTTCCCTGATGTATAGTCCAGTGTAGCCCCGGAAACCTGCCGATGGAATTTTTGGAATTTTCCCTGAGGTACAGTCCAGTGTAGCCCGGGAAACCTGCCGATGGAATTTTTGGAATTTTCCCTGACGTATAGTCCAGTGTAGCCCCGGAAACCTGCGGATGGAATTTTGGGAATTTTCCCTGATGTATAGTCCAGTGTAGCCCCGGAAACCTGCGGATGGAATTTTGGGAATTTTCCCTGATGTATAGTCCAGTGTAGCCCGGGAAACCTGCCGATGGAATTTTTGGAATTTTCCCTGATGTATAGTCCAGTGTAGCCCTGGAAACTTGCGGATGGAATTTTGGGAATTTTCCCTGATGTATAGTCCAGTGTAGCCCCGGAAACCTGCCGATGGAATTTTGGGAATTTTCCCTGATGTATAGTCCAGTGTAGCCCGGGAAACCTCCCGATGGAATTTTGGGAATTTTTCCCTGATGTATAGTCCAGTGTAGCCCTGGAAACCTGCCGATGGAATTTTGGGAATTTTCCCTGATGTATAGTCCAGTGTAGCCCGGGAAACCTCCCGATGGAATTTTGGGAATTTTCCCTGATGTATAGTCCAGTGTAGCCCGGGAAACCTGCCGATGGAATTTTTGGAATTTTCCCTGATGTACAGTCCAGTGTAGCCCGGGGAAACCTCCCGATGGAATTTTTGGAATTTTCCCTGACGTATAGTCCAGCGTAGCCCCGGAAACCTGCGGATGGAATTTTGGGAATTTTCCCTGATGTATAGTCCAGCGTAGCCCCGGAAACCTGCCGATGGAATTTTGGGAATTTTCCCTGATGTATAGTCCAGTGTAGCCCGGGAAACCTGCCGATGGAATTTTGGGAATTTTCCCTGATGTATAGTCCAGTGTAGCCCCGGAAACCTCCCGATGGAATTTTTGGAATTTTCCCTGATGTATAGTCCAGTGTAGCCCGGGAAACCTCCCGATGGAATTTTGGGAATTTTCCCTGATGTATAGTCCAGTGTAGCCCCGGAACCTGCCGATGGAATTTTTGGAATTTTCCCTGATGTATAGTCCAGCGTAGCCCCGGAAACCTGCGGATGGAATTTTGGGAATTTTCCCTGATGTATAGTCCAGCGTAGCCCCGGAAACCTGCGGATGGAAATTTTGGGAATTTTCCCTGATGTATAGTCCAGCGTAGCCCCGGAAACCTGCCGATGGAATTTTGGGAATTTTCCCTGATGTATAGTCCAGCGTAGCCCGGGAAACCTCCCGATGGAATTTGGGAATTTTCCCTGATGTATAGTCCAGCGTAGCCCTGGAAACCTGCCGATGGAATTTTGGGAATTTTCCCTGATGTATAGTCCAGTGTAGCCCGGGAAACCTCCCGATGGAATTTTGGGAATTTTCCCTGATGTATAGTCCAGTGTAGCCCCGGAAACCTGCCGATGGAATTTTTGGAATTTTCCCTGATGTATAGTCCAGTGTAGCCCCGGAAACCTGCGGATGGAATTTTGGGAATTTTCCCTGATGTATAGTCCAGTGTAGCCCGGGAAACCTCCCGATGGAATTTTGGGAATTTTCCCTGATGTATAGTCCAGTGTAGCCCCGGAAACCTGCCGATGGAATTTTTGGAATTTTCCCTGATGTACAGTCCAGTGTAGCCCGGGAAACCTACCGATGGAATTTTTGGAATTTTCCCTGACGTATAGTCCAGTGTAGCCCCGGAAACCTGCGGATGGAATTTTGGGAATTTTCCCTGATGTATAGTCCAGTGTAGCCCCCGAAACCTGCAGATGGAATTTTGGGAATTTTCCCTGATGTATAGTCCAGCGTAGCCCTGGAAACCTCCCGATGGAATTTTGGGAATTTTCCCTGATGTATAGTCCAGTGTAGCCCCGGAAACCTGCGGATGGAATTTTGGGAATTTTCCCTGATGTATAGTCCAGTGTAGCCCGGGAAACCTGCCGATGGAATTTTTGGAATTTTCCCTGATGTATAGTCCAGTGTAGCCCTGGAAACTTGCGGATGGAATTTTGGGAATTTTCCCTGATGTATAGTCCAGTGTAGCCCTGGAAACCTGCCGATGGAATTTTGGGAATTGTCCCTGATGTATAGTCCAGTGTAGCCCGGGAAACCTCCCGATGGAATTTTGGGAATTTTCCCTGATGTATAGTCCAGTGTAGCCCCGGAAACCTGCCGATGGAATTTTGGGAATTTTCCCTGATGTATAGTCCAGTGTAGCCCCGGAAACCTGCGGATGGAATTTTGGGAATTTTCCCTGATGTATAGTCCAGTGTAGCCCCGGAAACCTGCCGATGGAATTTTGGGAATTTTCCGTGATGTATAGTCCAGTGTAGCCCCGGAAACCTGCGGATGGAATTTTGGGAATTTTCCCTGATGTATAGTCCAGTGTAGCCCCCGGAAAACCTGCCGATGGAATTTTGGGAATTTTCCGTGATGTATAGTCCAGTGTAGCCCCGGAAACCTGCGGATGGAATTTTGGGAATTTTCCCTGATGTATAGTCCAGTGTAGCCCGGGAAACCTCCCGATGGAATTTTGGGAATTTTCCCTGATGTATAGTCCAGTGTAGCCCGGGAAACCTGCCGATGGAATTTTTGGAATTTTCCCTGATGTATAGTCCAGTGTAGCCCCGGAAACCTGCCGATTGTATTTTTGGAATTTTCCCTGATGTATAGTCCAGTGTAGCCCGGGAAACCTCCCGATGGAATTTTGGGAATTTTCCCTGATGTATAGTCCAGCGTAGCCCTGGAAACCTGCCGATGGAATTTTGGGAATTTTCCCTGATGTATAGTCCAGTGTATCCCGGGAAAACTGCGGATGGAATTTTGGGAATTTTCCCTGATGTATAGTCCAGTGTATCCCGGGAAAACTGCGGATGGAATTTTGGGAATTTTCCCTGATGTATAGTCCAGTGTAGCCCCGGAAACCTGCCGATGGAATTTTTGGTATTTCCCCTGATGTATAGTCCAGTGTAGCCCCGGAAACCTGCGGATGGAATTTTTGGAATTTTCCCTGATGTATAGTCCAGTGTAGCCCGGGAAACCTGCCGATGGAATTTTGAGAATTTTCCCTGATGTATAGTCCAGTGTAGCCCCTGAAACCTGCCGATGGAATATTTGGAATTTACCCTGATGTATAGTCCAGTGTAGCCCGGGAAACCCGCCGACGGAATTTTTGGAATATTCCCTGATGTATAGTCCAGTGTAGCCCCGGAAACCTCCCGATGGAATTTTGGGAATTTTCCCTGATGTATAGTCCAGTGTAGCCCCGGAAAACTCCCGATGGAATTTTCGGAATTTTCCCTGATGTATAGTCCAGTGTAGCCCCGGAAACCTCCCGATGGAATTTTTGGAATTTTCCCTTATGTATAGTCCAGTGTAGGCCCGGAAACCGGCCGATGGAATTTTTGGAATTTTCCCTGATGTATAGTCCAGTGTAGCCCCGGAAATCTCCCGATGGAATTTTTGGAATTTTCCCTGATGTATAGTCCAGTGTAGCCCGGGAAACTTGCCGATGGAATTTTGGGAATTTTCCCTGATGTATAGTCCAGTGTAGCCCCCGAAACCTGCTGATGGAATTTTGGGAATTTTCCCTGATGTATAGTCCAGTGTAGCCCCCGAAACCTGCTGATGGAATTTTGGGAATTTTCCCTGATGTATAGTCCAGTGTAGCCCCCGAAACCTGCCGATGGAATTTTGGGAATTTTCCCTGATGTATAGTCCAGTGTAGCCCCGGAAAACTCCCGATGGAATTTGCGGAATTTTCCCTGATGTATAGTCCAGTGTAGCCCCGGAAACCTCCCCGATGGAATTTTTGGAATTTTCCCTTATGTATAGTCCAGTGTAGGCCCGGAAACCGGCCGATGGAATTTTTGGAATTTTCCCTGATGTATAGTCCAGTGTAGCCCGGGAAACCTGCCGACGGAATTTTGGGAATTTTCCCTGATGTACAGTCCAGTGTAGCCTGGGAAACCTGCCGATGGAATTTTTGGAATTTTCCCTGATGTATAGTCCAGTGTAGCCCCGCAAACCTCCCGATGGAATTTTGGGAATTTTCCCTGATGTACAGTCCAGTGTAGCCCGGGGAAAACTGCCGACGGAATTTTGGGAATTTTCCCTGATGTATAGTCCAGTGTAGCCCGGGAAACCTGCCGACGGAATTTTGGGAATTTTCCCTGATGTATAGTCCAGTGTAGCTCCGGAAACCTGCCGATGGAATTTTTGGAATTTTCCCTGATGTATAGTCCAGTGTAGCCCGGGAAACCTGCCGATGGAATTTTGGGAATTTTGCCTGATGTATAGTCCAGTGTAGCCCGGGAAACCTGCCGACGGAATTTTTGGAATTTTCCGTGATGTATAGTCCAGTGTAGCTCCGGAAACCTCCCGATGGAATTTTTGGAATTTTCCCTGATGTATAGTCCAGTGTAGCCCGGGAAACCTGCCGATGGAATTTTTGGAATTTTCCCTGATGTAAAGTCCAGTGTAGCCCGGGAAACCTGCCGATGGAATTTTTGGAATTTTCCCTGATGTATAGTCCAGTGTAGCCCCGGAAACCTCCCGATGGAATTTTGGGAATTTTCCCTGATGTATAGTCCAGTGTAGCCCGGGAAAACTGCCGATGGAATTTTGGGAATTTTCCCTGATGTATAGTCCAGTGTAGACCGGGAAAACTGCCAAAGGAATTTTTGGAATTTTCCCTGATCTATAGTCCAGTGTAGCCCGGGAAACCTGCCGATGGAATTTTTGGAATTTTCCCTGATGTATAGTCCAGTGTAGCCCCGGAAACCTCCCGATGGAATTTTTGGAATTTTCCCTGATGTATAGTCCAGTGTAGCCCGGGAAACTTGCCGATGGAATTTTGGGAATTTTCCCTGACGTATAGTCCAGTGTAGCCCTGGAAACCTGCCGATGGAATTTTGGGAATTTTCCCTGATGTATAGTCCAGTGTAGCCCCGGAAAACTCCCGATGGAATTTTGGGAATTTTCCCTGATGTATAGTCCAGTGTAGCCCGGGAAACCTGCCGACGGAATTTTGGGAATTTTCCCTGATGTATAGTCCAGTGTAGCCCGGGAAACCTGCCGATGGAATTTTTGGAATTTTCCCTGATGTATAGTCCAGTGTAGCCCGGGAAACCTGCCGACGGAATTTTTGGAATTTTCCGTGATATATAGTCCAGTGTAGCTCCGGAAACCTCCCGATGGAATTTTTGGAATTTTCCCTGATGTATAGTCCAGTGTAGCCCGGGAAACCTGCCGATGGAATTTTTGGAATTTTCCCTGATGTATAGTCCAGTGTAGCCCCGGAAACCTCCCGATGGAATTTTGGGAATTTTCCCTGATGTATAGTCCAGTGTAGACCGGGAAAACTGCCGATGGAATTTTTGGAATTTTCCCTGATGTATAGTCCAGTGTAGCCCCCGAAACCTGCTGATGGAATTTTTGGAATTTTCCTGATGTATAGTCCAGTGTAGCCCGGGAAACCTGCCGACGGAATTTTTGGAATTTTCCCTGATGTATAGTCCAGTGTAGCCCCCGAAACCTGCTGATGGAATTTTTGGAATTTTCCTGATGTATAGTCCAGTGTAGCCCGGGAAACCTGCCGACGGAATTTTTGGAATTTTCCCTGATGTATAGTCCAGTGTAGCCCGGGAAACCTACGAATGGAATTTTTGGAATTTTCCCTGATGTATAGTCCAGTGTAGCCCGGGGAACCTGCCGACGGAATTTTTGGAATTTTCCCTGATGTATAGTCCAGTGTAGCCCGGGAAACCTGCCGACGGAATTTTGGGAATTTTCCCTGATGTATAGTCCAGTGTAGCCCCCGAAACCTGCTGATGGAATTTTGGGAATTTTCCCTGATGTATAGTCCAGTGTAGCCCCCGAAACCTGCTGATGGAATTTTGGGAATTTTCCCTGATGTATAGTCCAGTGTAGCCCCGGATACCTGCCGATGGAATTTTTGGAATTTTCCCTGATGTATAGTCCAGTGTAGCCCGGGAAACCTGCCGACGGAATTTTTGGTATATTCCCTGATGTATAGTCCAGTGTAGCCCCCGAAACCTGCTGATGGAATTTTGGGAATTTTCCCTGATGTATAGTCCAGTGTAGCCCCCGAAACCTGCTGATGGAATTTTGGGAATTTTCCCTGATGTATAGTCCAGTGTAGCCCCGGATACCTGCCGATGGAATTTTTGGAATTTTCCCTGATGTATAGTCCAGTGTCGCCCGGGAAACCTGCCGATGGAATTTTTGGAATTTTCCCTGATGTATAGTCCAGTGTAACCCCGGACACCACCTGATGGAATTTTTGGAATTTTCCCTGATGTATAGTCCAGTGTAGCCCGGGAAACCTCCCGATGGAATTTTTGGAATTTTCCCTGATGTATAGTCCAGTGTAGCCCCTGAAACCTGCTGATGGAATTTTTGGAATTTTCCCTGATGTATAGTCCAGTGTAGCCCCTGAAACCTGCTGATGGAATTTTTGGAATTTTCCCTTTCTGGGGCTACACTGGACTATACATCAGGGAAAATTCCAAAAATTCCATTCGTAGGTTTCCCGGGCTACACTGGACTATACATCAGGGAATATTCCAAAAATTCCGTCGGCAGGTTTCCCGGGCTACACTGGACTATACATCAGGGAAAATTCCAAAAATTCCATCAGCAGGTTTCAGGGGCTACACTGGACTATACATCAGGGAAAATTCCAAAAATTCCATCAGGAGGTGTCCGGGGTTACACTGGACTATACATCAGGGAAAATTCCAAATATTCCATCGGCAGTTTTCACGGGCTACACTGGACTATACATCAGGGAAAATTCCAAAAATACAATCGGCAGGTTTCCGGGGCTACACTGGACTATACATCAGGGAAAATTCCAAAAATACCATCGGGAGGTTTCCGGGGCTACACTGGACTATACATCAGGGAAAATTCCAAAAATTCCATCGGCAGGTTTCCGGGGCTACACTGGACTATACATCAGGGAAAATTCCAAAAATTCAATCGGCAGGTTTCCTGGGCTACACTGGACTATACATCAGGGAAAATTCCAAAAATTCCATCGGGAGGTTTCCCGGGCTACACTGGACTATACATCAGGGAAAATTCCAAAAATTCCATCGGGAGGTTTCCCGGGCTACACTGGACTATACATCAGGGAAAATTCCAAAAATTTCATCAGGAGGTGTCCGGGGTTACACTGGACTATACATCAGGGAAAATTCCAAATATTCCATCGGCAGTTTTCACGGGCTACACTGGACTATACATCAGGGAAAATTCAAAAAATACAATCGGCAGGTTTCCGGGGCTACACTGGACTATACATCAGGGAAAATTCCAAAAATTCCATCAGGAGGTGTCCGGGGTTACACTGGACTATACATCAGGGAAAATTCCAAATATTCCATCGGCAGTTTTCACGGGCTACACTGGACTATACATCAGGGAAAATTCCAAAAATACAATCGGCAGGTTTCCGGGGATACACTGGACTATACATCAGGGAAAATTCCAAAAATTCCATCGGGAGGTTTCCCGGGCTACACTGGACTATACATCAGGGAAAATTCCAAAAATTCCATCGGCAGGTTTCCCGGGCTACACTGGACTATACATCAGGGAAAATTCCAAAAATACAATCGGCAGGTTTCCGGGGCTACCCTGGACTATACATCAGGGAAAATTCCAAAAATACAATCGGCAGGTTTCCCGGGCTACACTGGACTATACATCAGGGAAATTTCCAAAAATTCCGTCGGCATGTTTCCCGGGCTACACTGGACTATACATCAGGGAAAATTCCAAAAATTCCATCGGCACGATTCCCGGGCTACACTGGACTATACATCAGGGAAAATTCCCAAAATTCCATCGGCAGGTTTCCCAGGCTACACTGGACTATACATCAGGGAAAATTCCGAAAATTCCATCGGCAGGTTTCCCGGGCTACACTGGACTATACATCAGGGAAAATACCCAAAATTCCATCGGCAGGTTTCCCGGGCTACACTGGACTATACATCAGGGAAAATTCCAAAAATTCCATCGGCAGGTTTCCGGGGCTACACTGGACTAAACATCAGGGAAAATTCCAAAAATTCCATCGGCAGGTTTCCGGGGCTACACTGGACTATACATCAGGGAAAATTCCAAAAATTCCATTCGCAGGTGTCCCGGGCTACACTGGACTATACATCAGGGAAAATTCCAAAAATTCCATCGGGAGGTTTCCCGGGCTACACTGGACTATACATCAGGGAAAATTCCAAAAATTCAATCAGGAGGTTTCCGGGGTTACACTGGACTATACATCAGGGAAAATTCCAAAAATTCCATAGGCACGTTTCCGGAGCTACACTGGACTATACATCAGGGAAAATTCCAAAAATTCCATCGGCAGGTTTCCCGGGCTACACTGGACTATACATCAGGGAAAATTCCTAAAAATTCCATCGGCAGGTATCCGGGGCTACACTGGACTATACATCAGGGAAAATTCCTAAAAATTCCATCGGCAGGTATCCGGGGCTACACTGGACTATACATCAGGGAAAATTCCCAAAATTCCATCGGCAGGTTTTGGGGGCTACACTGGACTATACATCAGGGAAAATTCCAAAAATTCCATTCGTAGGTTTCCCGGGCTACACTGGACTATACATCACGAAAATTCCAAAAATTCCATCGGGAGGTTTCGTGGGCTACACTGGACTATACATCAGGGAAAATTCCAAAAATACAATCGGCAGGTTTCCGGGGATACACTGGACTATACATCAGGGAAAATTCCAAAAATTCCATCGGGAGGTTTCCCGGGCTACACTGGACTATACATCAGGGAAAATTCCAAAAATTCCATCGGCAGGTTTCCCGGGCTACACTGGACTATACATCAGGGAAAATTCCAAAAATACAATCGGCAGGTTTCCGGGGCTACCCTGGACTATACATCAGGGAAAATTCCAAAAATTCCATCGGCAGGTTTCCCGGGCTACACTGGACTATACATCAGGGAAATTTCCAAAAATTCCGTCGGCATGTTTCCCGGGCTACACTGGACTATACATCAGGGAAAATTCCAAAAATTCCATCGGCACGATTCCCGGGCTACACTGGACTATACATCAGGGAAAATTCCAAAAATTCCATCGGCACGATTCCCGGGCTACACTGGACTATACATCAGGGAAAATTCCCAAAATTCCATCGGCAGGTTTCCCAGGCTACACTGGACTATACATCAGGGAAAATTCCGAAAATTCCATCGGCAGGTTTCCCGGGCTACACTGGACTATACATCAGGGAAAATACCCAAAATTCCATCGGCAGGTTTCCCGGGCTACACTGGACTATACATCAGGGAAAATTCCAAAAATTCCATCGGCAGGTTTCCGGGGATACACTGGACTAAACATCAGGGAAAATTCCAAAAATTCCATCGGCAGGTTTCCGGGGCTACACTGGACTATACATCAGGGAAAATTCCAAAAATTCCATTCGCAGGTGTCCCGGGCTACACTGGACTATACATCAGGGAAAATTCCAAAAATTCCATCGGGAGGTTTCCCGGGCTACACTGGACTATACATCAGGGAAAATTCCAAAAATTCAATCAGGAGGTTTCCGGGGTTACACTGGACTATACATCAGGGAAAATTCCAAAAATTCCATAGGCACGTTTCCGGAGCTACACTGGACTATACATCAGGGAAAATTCCAAAAATTCCATCGGCAGGTTTCCCGGGCTACACTGGACTATACATCAGGGAAAATTCCTAAAAATTCCATCGGCAGGTATCCGGGGCTACACTGGACTATACATCAGGGAAAATTCCCAAAATTCCATCGGCAGGTTTTGGGGGCTACACTGGACTATACATCAGGGAAAATTCCAAAAATTCCATTCGTAGGTTTCCCGGGCTACACTGGACTATACATCACGAAAATTCCAAAAATTCCATCGGGAGGTTTCGTGGGCTACACTGGACTATACATCAGGGAAAATTCCAAAAATTCCATCGGCAGGTTTCCCGGGCTACACTGGACTATACATCAGGGAAAATTCCCAAAATTCCATCGGCAGTTTTCCCGGGTTACACTGGACTATACATCAGGGAAAATTCCCAAAATTCCATCGGGAGGTTTCCCGGGCTACACTGGACTATACATCAGGGAAAATTCCAAAAATTCCATCGGGAGGTTTCCGGGGCTACACTGGACTATACATCACGGAAAATTCCAAAAATTCCGTCGGCAGGTTTCCCGGGCTACACTGGACCATACATCAGGGAAAATTCCCAAAATTCCGTCGGCAGGTTTCCCGGGCTACACTGGACTATACATCAGGGAAAATTCCCATAATTCTGTCGGCAGCTTTCCGGGGCTACACTGGATTATACATCAGGGAAAATTCCCAAAATTCCATCGGCAGGTTTCCCGGGCTACACTGGACTATACATCAGGGAAAATTCCAAAAATTCCATCGGCAGGTTTCCCGGGCTACGCTAGACTGTACATCAGGGAAAATTCCCAAAATTCCATCTGCAGGTTTCCGGGGCTACACTGGACTATACATCAGGGAAAATTCCCAAAATTCCGTCGGCAAGTTTCCCGGGCTACACTGGACTATACATCAGGGAAAATTCCCAAAATTCCATCGGAAAGTTTCCCGGGCTACACTGGACTATACATCAGGGAAAATTCCAAAAATTCCATCGGCAGGTTTCCCTTGCTACACTGGACTATACATCAGGGAAAATTCCCAAAACTCCATCGGCAAGTTTGCGGGGCTACACTGGACTATACATCAGGGAAAATTCCCAAAATTCCATCGGCAGGTTTGCGGGGCTACACTGGACTATACATCAGGGAAAATTCCCAAAATTCCGTCGGCAAGTTTCCCGGGCTACACTGGACTGTACATCAGGGAAAATTCCCAAAATTCCATCGGCAAGTTTCCCGGGCTACACTGGACTATACATCAGGAAAAATTCCCAAAATTCCATCGGCAGGTTTCCCTTGCTACACTGGACTATACATCAGGGAAAATTCCCAAAACTCCATCGGCAGCTTTCTGGGGCTACACTGGACTATACATCAGGGAAAATTCCCATAATTCCGTCGGCAGGTTTCCCGGGCTACACTGGACTATACATCAGGGAAAATTCCAAAAATTCCATCGGCAGTTTTCCCGGGCTACACTGGACTATACATCAGGGAAAATTCCCAAAATTCCATCGGCAAGTTTCCCGGGCTACACTGGACTATACATCAGGGAAAATTCCCAAAATTCCATCGGCAGGTTTCCCGGGCTACACTGGACTATACATCAGGGAAAATTCCCAAAATTCCATCGGCAGCTTTCCGGGGCTACACTGGCCTATACATCAGGGAAAATTCCAAAAATTCCATCCGCAGGTTTCCGGGGCTACACTGGACTAAACATCAGGGAAAATTCCGAAAATTCCATCGGCAAGATTCCCAGGCTACACTGGACTATACATCAGGGAAAATTCCCAAAATTCCATCGGCAGGTTTCCCGGGATACACTGGACTATACATCAGGGAAAATTCCCAAAATTCCATGGGCAGGTTTCCCGGGCTACACTGTACTATACATCAAGGAAAATTCCAAAAATTCCATCAGGAGGTGTCCGGGGTTACACTGGACTATACATCAGGGAAAATTCCCAAAATTCCATCGGCAAGTTTCCCGGGCTACACTGGACTATACATCAGGGAAAATTCCAAAAATTCCATCGGCAGGTTTCCCGGGCTACACTGGACTATATATAAGGGAAAATTCCCAAAATTCCATGGGCAGGTTTCCCGGGCTACACTGGACTATACATCAGGGAAAATTCCAAAAATTCCATCGGCAGGTTTCCCGGGCTACACTGGACTATACATCAGGGAAAATTCCAAAAATACAATCGGCAGGTTTCCGGGGCTACACTGGACTATACATCAGGGAAAATTCCAAAAATGCCATCGGGAGGTTTCCGGGGCTACCCTGGACTATACATCAGGGAAAATTCCAAAAATTCCATCGGCAGGTTTCCGGGGCTACCCTGGACTATACATCAGGGAAAATTCCAAAAATTCCATCGGCAGTTTTCCCGGGTTACACTGGACTATACATCAGGGAAAATTCCCATAATTCCGTCGGCAGGTTTCCCGGGCTACACTGGACTATACATCAGGGAAAATTCCCATAATTCCGTCGGCAGGTTTCCCGGGCTACACTGGACTATACATCAGGGAAAATTCCCATAATTCCGTCGGCAGGTTTCCCGGGCTACACTGGACTATACATCAGGGAAAATTCCCATAATTCCGTCGGCAGGTTTCCGGGGCTACACTGGACTATACATCAGGGAAAATTCCCATAATTCCGTCGGCAGGTTTCCCGGGCTACACAGGACTATACATCAGGGAAAATTCCCATAATTCCGTCGGCAGGTCTCCCGGGCTACACTGGACTATACATCAGGGAAAATTCCCAAAATTCCGTCGGCAAGTTTCCCGGGCTACACTGGACTATACATCAGGGAAAATTCCCAAAATTCCATCGGAAAGTTTCCCGGGCTACACTGGACTATACATCAGGGAAAATTCCCAAAATTCCATCGGCAGGTTTCCCTTGCTACACTGGACTATACATCAGGGAAAATTCCCAAAACTCCATCGGCAGGTTTGCGGGGCTACACTGGACTATACATCAGGGAAAATTCCCAAAATTCCATCGGCAGGTTTGCGGGGCTACACTGGACTATACATCAGGGAAAATTCCCAAAATTCCATCGGCAGCTTTCTGGGGCTACACTGGACTATACATCAGGGAAAATTCCCATAATTCCGTCGGCAGGTTTCCCGGGCTACACTGGACTATGCATCAGGGAAAATTCCAAAAATTCCGTCGGCAGTTTTCCCGGGCTACACTGGACTGTACATCAGGGAAAATTCCCAAAATTCCATCGGCAAGTTTCCCGGGCTACACTGGACTATACATCAGGGAAAATTCCCAAAATTCCATCGGAAAGTTTCCCGGGCTACACTGGACTGTACATCAGGGAAAATTCCCAAAATTCCATCGGCAAGTTTCCCGGGCTACCCTGGACTATACATCAGGGAAAATTCCCAAAATTCCATCGGCAGGTTTGCGGGGCTACACTGGACTATACATCAGGGAAAATTCCCAAAATTCCATCGGCAGGTTTCCCGGGCTACACTGGACTATACATCAGGGAAAATTCCCAAAATTCCATGGGCAGGTTTCCGGGGCTACACTGGACTATACATCAGGGAAAATTCCCAAAATTCCATCGGAAGGTTTCCGGGGCTACACTGGACTATACATCAGGGAAAATTCCAAAAATTCAATCGGCAGGTTTCCTGGGCTACACTGGACTATACATCAGGGAAAATTCCAAAAATTCCATCGGGAGGTTTCCCGGGCTACACTGGACTATACATCAGGGAAAATTCCAAAAATTCCATCGGGAGGTTTCCCGGGCTACACGGGACTATACATCAGGGAAAATTCCAAAAATTTCATCAGGAGGTGTCCGGGGTTACACTGGACTATACATCAGGGAAAATTCCAAATATTCCATCGGCAGTTTTCACGGGCTACACTGGACTATACATCAGGGAAAATTCAAAAAATACAATCGGCAGGTTTCCGGGGCTACACTGGACTATACATCAGGGAAAATTCCAAAAATTCCATCAGGAGGTGTCCGGGGTTACACTGGACTATACATCAGGGAAAATTCCAAATATTCCATCGGCAGTTTTCACGGGCTACACTGGACTATACATCAGGGAAAATTCCAAAAATACAATCGGCAGGTTTCCGGGGATACACTGGACTATACATCAGGGAAAATTCCAAAAATTCCATCGGGAGGTTTCCCGGGCTACACTGGACTATACATCAGGGAAAATTCCAAAAATTCCATCGGCAGGTTTCCCGGGCTACACTGGACTATACATCAGGGAAAATTCCAAAAATACAATCGGCAGGTTTCCGGGGCTACCCTGGACTATACATCAGGGAAAATTCCAAAAATTCCATCGGCAGGTTTCCCGGGCTACACTGGACTATACATCAGGGAAATTTCCAAAAATTCCGTCGGCATGTTTCCCGGGCTACACTGGACTATACATCAGGGAAAATTCCAAAAATTCCATCGGCACGATTCCCGGGCTACACTGGACTATACATCAGGGAAAATTCCCAAAATTCCATCGGCAGGTTTCCCAGGCTACACTGGACTGTACATCAGGGAAAATTCCGAAAATTCCATCGGCAGGTTTCCCTGGCTACACTGGACTATACATCAGGGAAAATACCCAAAATTCCATCGGCAGGTTTCCCGGGCTACACTGGACTATACATCAGGGAAAATTCCAAAAATTCCATCGGCAGGTTTCCGGGGCTACACTGGACTAAACATCAGGGAAAATTCCAAAAATTCCATCGGCAGGTTTCCGGGGCTACACTGGACTATACATCAGGGAAAATTCCAAAAATTCCATTCGCAGGTGTCCCGGGCTACACTGGACTATACATCAGGGAAAATTCCAAAAATTCCATCGGGAGGTTTCCCGGGCTACACTGGACTAATCATCAGGGAAAATTCCAAAAATTCAATCAGGAGGTTTCCGGGGTTACACTGGACTATACATCAGGGAAAATTCCAAAAATTCCATAGGCACGTTTCCGGAGCTACACTGGACTATACATCAGGGAAAATTCCAAAAATTCCATCGGCAGGTTTCCCGGGCTACACTGGACTATACATCAGGGAAAATTCCTAAAAATTCCATCGGCAGGTATCCGGGGCTACACTGGA
Organism: Urosaurus nigricauda; assembly: GCA_034509955.1. NCBI lineage: Eukaryota > Metazoa > Chordata > Lepidosauria > Squamata > Phrynosomatidae > Urosaurus > Urosaurus nigricauda. The sequence goes on from JAOEGL010000109.1 coordinate 19,515, forward strand.
CTATACATCAGGGAAAATTCCCAAAATTCCATCGGCAGGTTTTGGGGGCTACACTGGACTATACATCAGGGAAAATTCCAAAAATTCCATTCGTAGGTTTCCCGGGCTACACTGGACTATACATCACGAAAATTCCAAAAATTCCATCGGGAGGTTTCGTGGGCTACAATGGACTATACATCAGGGAAAATTCCAAAAATTCCATCGGCAGGTTTCCCGGGCTACACTGGACTATACATCAGGGAAAATTCCCAAAATTCCATCGGCAGTTTTCCCGGGTTACACTGGACTATACATCAGGGAAAATTCCCCAAATTCCATCGGGAGGTTTCCGGGGCTACACTGGACTATACATCAGGGAAAATTCCAAAAATTCCATCGGGAGGTTTCCGGGGCTACACTGGACTATACATCACGGAAAATTCCAAAAATTCCGTCGGCAGGTTTCCCGGGCTACACTGGACCATACATCAGGGAAAATTCCCAAAATTCCGTCGGCAGGTTTCCCGGGCTACACTGGACTATACATCAGGGAAAATTCCCATAATTCTGTCGGCAGCTTTCCGGGGCTACACTGGATTATACATCAGGGAAAATTCCCAAAATTCCATCGGCAGGTTTCCCGGGCTACACTGGACTATACATCAGGGAAAATTCCAAAAATTCCATCGGCAGGTTTCCCGGGCTACGCTAGACTGTACATCAGGGAAAATTCCCAAAATTCCATCTGCAGGTTTCCGGGGCTACACTGGACTATACATCAGGGAAAATTCCCAAAATTCCGTCGGCAAGTTTCCCGGGCTACACTGGACTATACATCAGGGAAAATTCCCAAAATTCCATCGGAAAGTTTCCCGGGCTACACTGGACTATACATCAGGGAAAATTCCAAAAATTCCATCGGCAAGTTTGCGGGGCTACACTGGACTATACATCAGGGAAAATTCCCAAAATTCCATCGGCAGGTTTGCGGGGCTACACTGGACTATACATCAGGGAAAATTCCAAAAATTCCGTCGGCAGGTTTCCCGGGCTACACTGGACCATACATCAGGGAAAATTCCCAAAATTCCGTCGGCAGGTTTCGCGGGCTACACTGGACTAATCATCAGGGAAAATTCCAAAAATTCAATCAGGAGGTTTCCGGGGTTACACTGGACTATACATCAGGGAAAATTCCAAAAATTCCATAGGCACGTTTCCGGAGCTACACTGGACTATACATCAGGGAAAATTCCAAAAATTCCACCGGCAGGTTTCCCGGGCTACACTGGACTATACATCAGGGAAAATTCCTAAAAATTCCATCGGCAGGTATCCGGGGCTACACTGGACTATACATCAGGGAAAATTCCAAAAATTCCATTCGTAGGTTTCCCGGGCTACACTGGACTATACATCACGAAAATTCCAAAAATTCCATCGGGAGGTTTCGTGGGCTACACTGGACTATACATCAGGGAAAATTCCAAAAATTCCATCGGCAGGTTTCCCGGGCTACACTGGACTATACATCAGGGAAAATTCCCAAAATTCCATCGGCAGTTTTCCCGGGTTACACTGGACTATACATCAGGGAAAATTCCCCAAATTCCATCGGGAGGTTTCCGGGGCTACACTGGACTATACATCAGGGAAAATTCCAAAAATTCCATCGGGAGGTTTCCGGGGCTACACTGGACTATACATCACGGAAAATTCCAAAAATTCCGTCGGCAGGTTTCCCGGGCTACACTGGACCATACATCAGGGAAAATTCCCAAAATTCCGTCGGCAGGTTTCCCGGGCTACACTGGACTATACATCAGGGAAAATTCCCATAATTCTGTCGGCAGCTTTCCGGGGCTACACTGGATTATACATCAGGGAAAATTCCCAAAATTCCATCGGCAGGTTTCCCGGGCTACACTGGACTATACATCAGGGAAAATTCCAAAAATTCCATCGGCAGATTTCGCGGGCTACGCTAGACTGTACATCAGGGAAAATTCCCAAAATTCCATCTGCAGGTTTCCGGGGCTACACTGGACTATACATCAGGGAAAATTCCCAAAATTCCGTCGGCAAGTTTCCCGGGCTACACTGGACTATACATCAGGGAAAATTCCCAAAATTCCATCGGAAAGTTTCCCTTGCTACACTGGACTATACATCAGGGAAAATTCCCAAAACTCCATCGGCAAGTTTGCGGGGCTACACTGGACTATACATCAGGGAAAATTCCCAAAATTCCATCGGCAGGTTTGCGGGGCTACACTGGACTATACATCAGGGAAAATTCCCAAAATTCCGTCGGCAAGTTTCCCGGGCTACACTGGACTGTACATCAGGGAAAATTCCCAAAATTCCATCGGCAAGTTTCCCGGGCTACACTGGACTATACATCAGGAAAAATTCCCAAAATTCCGTCGGCAGGTTTCCCTTGCTACACTGGACTATACATCAGGGAAAATTCCCAAAACTCCATCGGCAGCTTTCTGGGGCTACACTGGACTATACATCAGGGAAAATTCCCATAATTCCGTCGGCAGGTTTCCCGGGCTACACTGGACTATACATCAGGGAAAATTCCAAAAATTCCATCGGCAGTTTTCCCGGGCTACACTGGACTATACATCAGGGAAAATTCCAAAAATTCCATCGGCAGTTTTCCCGGGCTACACTGGACTATACATCAGGGAAAATTCCCAAAATTCCATCGGCAAGTTTCCCGGGCTACACTGGACTATACATCAGGGAAAATTCCCAAAATTCCATGGGCAGGTTTCCCGGGCTACACTGTACTATACATCAAGGAAAATTCCAAAAATTCCATCAGGAGGTGTCCGGGGTTACACTGGACTATACATCAGGGAAAATTCCAAAAATTCCATCGGCAGGTTTCCCGGGCTACACTGGACTATATATAAGGGAAAATTCCCAAAATTCCATCGGCAAGTTTCCCGGGCTACACTGGACTATACATCAGGGAAAATTCCCAAAATTCCATCGGAAAGTTTCCCGGGCTACACTGGACTGTACATCAGGGAAAATTCCCAAAATTCCATCGGCAAGTTTCCCGGGCTACCCTGGACTATACATCAGGGAAAATTCCCAAAATTCCATCGGCAGGTTTGCGGGGCTACACTGGACTATACATCAGGGAAAATTCCCAAAATTCCATCGGCAGGTTTCCCGGGCTACACTGGACTATACATCAGGGAAAATTCCCAAAATTCCATGGGCAGGTTTCCGGGGCTACACTGGACTATACATCAGGGAAAATTCCCAAAATTCCATCGGAAGGTTTCCGGGGCTACACTGGACTATACATCAGGGAAAATTCCAAAAATTCAATCGGCAGGTTTCCTGGGCTACACTGGACTATACATCAGGGAAAATTCCAAAAATTCCATCGGGAGGTTTCCCGGGCTACACTGGACTATACATCAGGGAAAATTCCAAAAATTCCATCGGGAGGTTTCCCGGGCTACACGGGACTATACATCAGGGAAAATTCCAAAAATTTCATCAGGAGGTGTCCGGGGTTACACTGGACTATACATCAGGGAAAATTCCAAATATTCCATCGGCAGTTTTCACGGGCTACACTGGACTATACATCAGGGAAAATTCAAAAAATACAATCGGCAGGTTTCCGGGGCTACACTGGACTATACATCAGGGAAAATTCCAAAAATTCCATCAGGAGGTGTCCGGGGTTACACTGGACTATACATCAGGGAAAATTCCAAATATTCCATCGGCAGTTTTCACGGGCTACACTGGACTATACATCAGGGAAAATTCCAAAAATACAATCGGCAGGTTTCCGGGGATACACTGGACTATACATCAGGTAAAATTCCAAAAATTCCATCGGGAGGTTTCCCGGGCTACACTGGACTATACATCAGGGAAAATTCCAAAAATTCCATCGGCAGGTTTCCCGGGCTACACTGGACTATACATCAGGGAAAATTCCAAAAATACAATCGGCAGGTTTCCGGGGCTACCCTGGACTATACATCAGGGAAAATTCCAAAAATTCCATCGGCAGGTTTCCCGGGCTACACTGGACTATACATCAGGGAAATTTCCAAAAATTCCGTCGGCATGTTTCCCGGGCTACACTGGACTATACATCAGGGAAAATTCCAAAAATTCCGTCGGCACGATTCCCGGGCTACACTGGACTATACATCAGGGAAAATTCCCAAAATTCCATCGGCAGGTTTCCCAGGCTACACTGGACTGTACATCAGGGAAAATTCCGAAAATTCCATCGGCAGGTTTCCCTGGCTACACTGGACTATACATCAGGGAAAATACCCAAAATTCCATCGGCAGGTTTCCCGGGCTACACTGGACTATACATCAGGGAAAATTCCAAAAATTCCATCGGCAGGTTTCCGGGGCTACACTGGACTATACATCACGGAAAATTCCAAAAATTCCGTCGGCAGGTTTCCCGGGCTACACTGGACCATACATCAGGGAAAATTCCAAAAATTCCATAGGCACGTTTCCGGAGCTACACTGGACTATACATCAGGGAAAATTCCAAAAATTCCATCGGCAGGTTTCCCGGGCTACACTGGACTATACATCAGGGAAAATTCCTAAAAATTCCATCGGCAGGTATCCGGGGCTACACTGGACTATACATCAGGGAAAATTCCCAAAATTCCATCGGCAGGTTTTGGGGGCTACACTGGACTATACATCAGGGAAAATTCCAAAAATTCCATTCGTAGGTTTCCCGAGCTACACTGGACTATACATCACGAAAATTCCAAAAATTCCATCGGGAGGTTTCGTGGGCTACACTGGACTATACATCAGGGAAAATTCCAAAAATTCCATCGGCAGGTTTCCCGGGCTACACTGGACTATACATCAGGGAAAATTCCCAAAATTCCATCGGCAGTTTTCCCGGGTTACACTGGACTATACATCAGGGAAAATTCCCCAAATTCCATCGGGAGGTTTCCGGGGCTACACTGGACTATACATCAGGGAAAATTCCAAAAATTCCATCGGGAGGTTTCCGGGGCTACACTGGACTATACATCACGGAAAATTCCAAAAATTCCGTCGGCAGGTTTCCCGGGCTACACTGGACCATACATCAGGGAAAATTCCCAAAATTCCGTCGGCAGGTTTCCCGGGCTACACTGGACTATACATCAGGGAAAATTCCCATAATTCTGTCGGCAGCTTTCCGGGGCTACACTGGATTATACATCAGGGAAAATTCCCAAAATTCCATCGGCAGGTTTCCCGGGCTACACTGGACTATACATCAGGGAAAATTCCAAAAATTCCATCGGCAGGTTTCCCGGGCTACGCTAGACTGTACATCAGGGAAAATTCCCAAAATTCCATCTGCAGGTTTCCGGGGCTACACTGGACTATACATCAGGGAAAATTCCCAAAATTCCGTCGGCAAGTTTCCCGGGCTACACTGGACTATACATCAGGGAAAATTCCCAAAATTCCATCGGAAAGTTTCCCGGGCTACACTGGACTATACATCAGGGAAAATTCCAAAAATTCCATCGGCAAGTTTGCGGGGCTACACTGGACTATACATCAGGGAAAATTCCCAAAATTCCATCGGCAGGTTTGCGGGGCTACACTGGACTATACATCAGGGAAAATTCCAAAAATTCCGTCGGCAGGTTTCCCGGGCTACACTGGACCATACATCAGGGAAAATTCCCAAAATTCCGTCGGCAGGTTTCGCGGGCTACACTGGACTAATCATCAGGGAAAATTCCAAAAATTCAATCAGGAGGTTTCCGGGGTTACACTGGACTATACATCAGGGAAAATTCCAAAAATTCCATAGGCACGTTTCCGGAGCTACACTGGACTATACATCAGGGAAAATTCCAAAAATTCCACCGGCAGGTTTCCCGGGCTACACTGGACTATACATCAGGGAAAATTCCTAAAAATTCCATCGGCAGGTATCCGGGGCTACACTGGACTATACATCAGGGAAAATTCCCAAAATTCCATCGGCAGGTTTTGGGGGCTACACTGGACTATACATCAGGGAAAATTCCAAAAATTCCATTCGTAGGTTTCCCGGGCTACACTGGACTATACATCACGAAAATTCCAAAAATTCCATCGGGAGGTTTCGTGGGCTACACTGGACTATACATCAGGGAAAATTCCAAAAATTCCATCGGCAGGTTTCCCGGGCTACACTGGACTATACATCAGGGAAAATTCCCAAAATTCCATCGGCAGTTTTCCCGGGTTACACTGGACTATACATCAGGGAAAATTCCCCAAATTCCATCGGGAGGTTTCCGGGGCTACACTGGACTATACATCAGGGAAAATTCCAAAAATTCCATCGGGAGGTTTCCGGGGCTACACTGGACTATACATCACGGAAAATTCCAAAAATTCCGTCAGCAGGTTTCCCGGGCTACACTGGACCATACATCAGGGAAAATTCCCAAAATTCCGTCGGCAGGTTTCCCGGGCTACACTGGACTATACATCAGGGAAAATTCCCATAATTCTGTCGGCAGCTTTCCGGGGCTACACTGGATTATACATCAGGGAAAATTCCCAAAATTCCATCGGCAGGTTTCCCGGGCTACACTGGACTATACATCAGGGAAAATTCCAAAAATTCCATCGGCAGGTTTCGCGGGCTACGCTAGACTGTACATCAGGGAAAATTCCCAAAATTCCATCTGCAGGTTTCCGGGGCTACACTGGACTATACATCAGGGAAAATTCCCAAAATTCCGTCGGCAAGTTTCCCGGGCTACACTGGACTATACATCAGGGAAAATTCCCAAAATTCCATCGGAAAGTTTCCCTTGCTACACTGGACTATACTTCAGGGAAAATTCCCAAAACTCCATCGGCAAGTTTGCGGGGCTACACTGGACTATACATCAGGGAAAATTCCCAAAATTCCATCGGCAGGTTTGCGGGGCTACACTGGACTATACATCAGGGAAAATTCCCAAAATTCCGTCGGCAAGTTTCCCGGGCTACACTGGACTGTACATCAGGGAAAATTCCCAAAATTCCATCGGCAAGTTTCCCGGGCTACACTGGACTATACATCAGGAAAAATTCCCAAAATTCCGTCGGCAGGTTTCCCTTGCTACACTGGACTATACATCAGGGAAAATTCCCAAAACTCCATCGGCAGCTTTCTGGGGCTACACTGGACTATACATCAGGGAAAATTCCCATAATTCCGTCGGCAGGTTTCCCGGGCTACACTGGACTATACATCAGGGAAAATTCCAAAAATTCCATCGGCAGTTTTCCCGGGCTACACTGGACTATACATCAGGGAAAATTCCAAAAATTCCATCGGCAGTTTTCCCGGGCTACACTGGACTATACATCAGGGAAAATTCCCAAAATTCCATCGGCAAGTTTCCCGGGCTACACTGGACTATACATCAGGGAAAATTCCCAAAATTCCATGGGCAGGTTTCCCGGGCTACACTGTACTATACATCAAGGAAAATTCCAAAAATTCCATCAGGAGGTGTCCGGGGTTACACTGGACTATACATCAGGGAAAATTCCAAAAATTCCATCGGCAGGTTTCCCGGGCTACACTGGACTATATATAAGGGAAAATTCCCAAAATTCCATGGGCAGGTTTCCCGGGCTACACTGGACTATACATCAGGGAAAATTCCAAAAATTCCATCGGCAGGTTTCCCGGGCTACACTGGACTATACATCAGGGAAAATTCCAAAAATACAATCGGCAGGTTTCCGGGGCTACACTGGACTATACATCAGGGAAAATTCCAAAAATGCCATCGGGAGGTTTCCGGGGCTACCCTGGACTATACATCAGGGAAAATTCCAAAAATTCCATCGGCAGGTTTCCGGGGCTACCCTGTACTATACATCAGGGAAAATTCAAAAAATTCCATCGGCAGTTTTCCCGGGTTACACTGGACTATACATCAGGGAAAATTCCCATAATTCCGTCGGCAGGTTTCCCGGGCTACACTGGACTATACATCAGGGAAAATTCCCATAATTCCGTCGGCAGGTTTCCCGGGCTACACTGGACTATACATCAGGGAAAATTCCCATAATTCCGTCGACAGGTTTCCCGGGCTACACTGGACTATACATCAGGGAAAATTCCCATAATTCCGTCGGCAGGTTTCCGGGGCTACACTGGACTATACATCAGGGAAAATTCCCATAATTCCGTCGGCAGGTTTCCCGGGCTACACTGGACTATACATCAGGGAAAATTCCCATAATTCCGTCGGCAGGTCTCCCGGGCTACACTGGACTATACATCAGGGAAAATTCCCAAAATTCCGTCGGCAGGTTTCCCGAGCTACACTGGACTATACATCAGGGAAAATTCCCAAAATTCCGTCGGAAAGTTTCCCGGGCTACACTGGACTATACATCAGGGAAAATTCCCAAAATTCCATCGGCAGGTTTCCCTTGCTACACTGGACTATACATCAGGGAAAATTCCCAAAACTCCATCGGCAGGTTTGCGGGGCTACACTGGACTATACATCAGGGAAAATTCCCAAAATTCCATCGGCAGGTTTGCGGGGCTACACTGGACTATACATCAGGGAAAATTCCCAAAATTCCATCGGCAGCTTTCTGGGGCTACACTGGACTATACATCAGGGAAAATTCCCATAATTCCGTCGGCAGGTTTCCCGGGCTACACTGGACTATGCATCAGGGAAAATTCCAAAAATTCCGTCGGCAGTTTTCCCGGGCTACACTGGACTGTACATCAGGGAAAATTCCCAAAATTCCATCGGCAAGTTTCCCGGGCTACACTGGACTATACATCAGGGAAAATTCCCAAAATTCCATCGGAAAGTTTCCCGGGCTACACTGGACTGTACATCAGGGAAAATTCCCAAAATTCCATCGGCAAGTTTCCCGGGCTACCCTGGACTATACATCAGGGAAAATTCCCAAAATTCCATCGGAAGGTTTCCGGGGCTACACTGGACTATACATCAGGGAAATTTCCAAAAATTCCATCGGCAGGTTTGCGGGGCTACACTGGACTATACATCAGGGAAAATTCCCAAAATTCCATCGGCAGGTTTCCCGGGCTACACTGGACTATACATCAGGGAAAATTCCCAAAATTCCATGGGCAGGTTTCCGGGGCTACACTGGACTATACATCAGGGAAAATTCCCAAAATTCCATCGGAAGGTTTCCGGGGCTACACTGGACTATACATCAGGGAAAATTCCAAAAATTCCATCGGCAGGTTTCCGGGGCTACACTGGACTATACATCAGGGAAAATTCCAAAAATTCCATCGGCAGGTTTCCCGGGCTACACTGGACTATACATCAGGGAAAATTCCCAAAATTCCATCGGCAGCTTTCTGGGGCTACACTGGACTATACATCAGGGAAAATTCCCATAATTCCGTCGGCAGGTTTCCCGGGCTACACTGGACTATACATCAGGGAAAATTCCCAAAATTCCATCGGCAGTTTTCCCGGGCTACGCTGGACTATAAATCAGGGAAAATTCCGAAAATTCCATCGGCAAGATTCCCAGGCTACACTGGACTATACATCGGGGAAAATTCCAAAAATTCCATCGGGAGTTTTCCGGGGCTACACTGGACTATACATCAGGGAAAATTCCAAAAATTCCATCGGGAGGTTTCCCAGGCTACACTGGACTATACATCAGGGAAAATTCCAAAAATTCCATCGGCGGGTTTCCCGGGCTAGACTGGACTATACGTCAGGGAAAATTCCCAAAATTCCTTCGGCAAGTTTCCCGGGCTACACTGGCCTATACATCAGGGAAAATTCCAACAATTCCATCGGCAGGTTTCAGGGGCTACACTGGACTATACATCAGGGAAAATTCCAAAAATTCCATCGGCAGGTTTCCCGGGCTACACTGGACTATACATCAGGGAAAATTCCCAAAATTCCGTCGGCAAGTTTCCCGGGCTACACTGGACTATACATCAGGGAAAATTCCCAAAATTCCATCGGAAAGTTTCCCGGGCTACACTGGACTATACATCAGGGAAAATTCCCAAAATTCCATCGGCAGGTTTGCGGGGCTACACTGGACTATACATCAGGGAAAATTCCCAAAATTCCATCGGCAGCTTTCTTCGGCTACACTGGACTATACATCAGGGAAAATTCCCATAATTCCGTCGGCAGGTTTCCCGGGCTACACTGGACTATACATCAGGGAAAATTCCCAAAATTCCATCGGTAGTTTTCCCGGGCTACACTGGACTGTACATCAGGGAAAATTCCCAAAATTCCATCGGCAAGTTTCCCGGGCTACACTGGACTGTACATCAGGGAAAATTCCGAAAATTCCATCGGCAGGTTTCCCGGGCTACACTGGACTATACATTAGGGAAAATTCCCAAAATTCCATCGGCAGCTTTCCGGGGCTACACTGGACTATACATCAGGGAAAATTCCCAAAATTCCATCGGCAGGTTTCCCGGGCTACACTGGACTATACATCAGGGAAAATTCCAAAAATTCCATCGGGAGGTTTCCGGGGCTACACTGGACTATACATCAGGGAAAATTCCAAAAATTCCATCGGCAGGTTTCCGGAGCTACACTGGACGATACATCGGGGAAAATTCCAAAAATTCCATCGGGAGTTTTCCGGGGCTACACTGGACTATACATCAGGGAAAATTCCCAAAATTCCATCGGAAAGTTTCCCGGGCTACACTGGACTATACATCAGGGAAAATTCCCAAAATTCCATCGGCAGGTTTGCCTTGCTACACTGGACTATACATCAGGGAAAATTCCCAAAATTCCATCGGAAAGTTTCGCGGGCTACACTGGACTGTACATCAGGGAAAATTCCCAAAATTCCATCGGCAGGTTTGCCTTGCTACACTGGACTATACATCAGGGAAAATTCCCAAAATTCCATCGGCAGCTTTCTGGGGCTACACTGGACTATACATCAGGGAAAATTCCCATAATTCCGTCGGCAGATTTCCCGGGCTACACTGGACTATGCATCAGGGAAAATTCCAAAAATTCCATCGGCAGTTTTCCCGGGCTACACTGGACTGTACATCAGGGAAAATTCCAAAAATTCCATCGGCAAGTTTCCCGGGCTACACTGGACTATACATCAGGGAAAATTCCCAAAATTCCATCGGAAAGTTTCCCTTGCTACACTGGACTATACATCAGGGAAAATTCCCAAAATTCCATCGGCAAGATTCCCAGGCTACACTGGACTATACATCAGGGAAAATTCCCAAAATTCCGTCGGCAGCTTTCTGGGGCTACACTGGACTATACATCAGGGAAAATTCCCATAATTCCGTCGGCAGCTTTCCGGGGCTACACTGGACTATACATCAGGGAAAATTCCAAAAATTCCATCGGCAGTTTTCCCGGGCTACACTGGACTGTACATCAGGGAAAATTCCAAAAATTCCATCGGCAGTTTTCCCGGGCTACACTGGACTATACATCAGGGAAAATTCCAAAAATTCCATCGGCAGTTTTCCCGGGCTACACTGGACTGTACATCAGGGAAAATTCCCAAAATTCCATCGGCAAGTTTCCCGGGCTACACTGGACTATACATTAGGGAAAATTCCCAAAATTCCATCGGCAGTTTTCCCGGGCTACACTGGACTGTACATCAGGGAAAATTCCGAAAATTCCATCGGCAGGTTTCCCGGGCTAGACTGGACTATACATTAGGGAAAATTCCCAAAATTCCATCGGCAGCTTTCCGGGGCTACACTGGACTATGCATCAGGGAAAATTCCAAAAATTCCATCGGCAGTTTTCCCGGGCTACACTGGACTGTACATCAGGGAAAATTCCCAAAATTCCATCGGCAAGTTTCCCGGGCTACACTGGACTGTACATCAGGGAAAATTCCGAAAATTCCATCGGCAGGTTTCCCGGGCTACACTGGACTATACATTAGGGAAAATTCCCAAAATTCCATCGGCAGCTTTCCGGGGCTACACTGGACTATACATCAGGGAAAATTCCCAAAATTCCATCGGCAGGTTTCCCGGGCTACACTGGACTATACATCAGGGAAAATTCCAAAAATTCCATCGGGAGGTTTCCGGGGCTACACTGGACTATACATCAGGGAAAATTCCAAAAATTCCATCGGCAGGTTTCCGGAGCTACACTGGACGATACATCGGGGAAAATTCCAAAAATTCCATCGGGAGTTTTCCGGGGCTACACTGGACTATACATCAGGGAAAATTCCCAAAATTCCATCGGAAAGTTTCCCGGGCTACACTGGACTATACATCAGGGAAAATTCCCAAAATTCCATCGGCAGGTTTGCCTTGCTACACTGGACTATACATCAGGGAAAATTCCCAAAATTCCATCGGAAAGTTTCCCGGGCTACACTGGACTGTACATCAGGGAAAATTCCCAAAATTCCATTGGCAGGTTTGCCTTGCTACACTGCACTATACATCAGGGAAAATTCCCAAAATTCCATCGGCAGCTTTCTGGGGCTACACTGGACTATACATCAGGGAAAATTCCCATAATTCCGTCGGCAGATTTCCCGGGCTACACTGGACTATGCATCAGGGAAAATTCCAAAAATTCCATCGGCAGTTTTCCCGGGCTACACTGGACTGTACATCAGGGAAAATTCCAAAAATTCCATCGGCAAGTTTCCCGGGCTACACTGGACTATACATCAGGGAAAATTCCCAAAATTCCATCGGAAAGTTTCCCTTGCTACACTGGACTATACATCAGGGAAAATTCCCAAAATTCCATCGGCAAGATTCCCAGGCTACACTGGACTATACATCAGGGAAAATTCCCAAAATTCCGTCGGCAGCTTTCCGGGGCTACACTGGACTATACATCAGGGAAAATTCCCATAATTCCGTCGGCAGCTTTCCGGGGCTACACTGGACTATACATCAGGGAAAATTCCAAAAATTCCATCGGCAGTTTTCCCGGGCTACACTGGACTGTACATCAGGGAAAATTCCAAAAATTCCATCGGCAGTTTTCCCGGGCTACACTGGACTATACATCAGGGAAAATTCCAAAAATTCCATCGGCAGTTTTCCCGGGCTACACTGGACTGTACATCAGGGAAAATTCCCAAAATTCCATCGGCAAGTTTCCCGGGCTACACTGGACTATACATTAGGGAAAATTCCCAAAATTCCATCGGCAGTTTTCCCGGGCTACACTGGACTGTACATCAGGGAAAATTCCGAAAATTCCATCGGCAGGTTTCCCGGGCTAGACTGGACTATACATTAGGGAAAATTCCCAAAATTCCATCGGCAGCTTTCCGGGGCTAAACTGGACTATGCATCAGGGAAAATTCCAAAAATTCCATCGGCAGTTTTCCCGGGCTACACTGGACTGTACATCAGGGAAAATTCCAAAAATTCCATCGGCAAGTTTCCCGGGCTACACTGGACTATACATCAGGGAAAATTCCCAAAATTCCATCGGAAAGTTTCCCTTGCTACACTGGACTATACATCAGGGAAAATTCCCAAAATTCCATCGGCAAGATTCCCAGGCTACACTGGACTATACATCAGGGAAAATTCCCAAAATTCCGTCGGCAGCTTTCTGGGGCTACACTGGACTATACATCAGGGAAAATTCCCATAATTCCGTCGGCAGCTTTCCGGGGCTACACTGGACTATACATCAGGGAAAATTCCAAAAATTCCATCGGCAGTTTTCCCGGGCTACACTGGACTGTACATCAGGGAAAATTCCAAAAATTCCATCGGCAGTTTTCCCGGGCTACACTGGACTATACATCAGGGAAAATTCCAAAAATTCCATCGGCAGTTTTCCCGGGCTACACTGGACTGTACATCAGGGAAAATTCCCAAAATTCCATCGGCAAGTTTCCCGGGCTACACTGGACTATACATTAGGGAAAATTCCCAAAATTCCATCGGCAGTTTTCCCGGGCTACACTGGACTGTACATCAGGGAAAATTCCAAAAATTCCATCGGCAGGTTTCCCGGGCTAGACTGGACTATACATTAGGGAAAATTCCCAAAATTCCATCGGCAGCTTTCCGGGGCTACACTGGACTATACATCAGGGAAAATTCCAAAAATTCCATCGGCAGGTTTCCCGGGCAACACTGGACTATACATCAGGGAAAATTCCCAAAATTCCATCGGCAGTTTTCCCGGGCTACACTGGACTGTACATCAGGGAAAATTCCCAAAATTCCATCGGCAAGTTTCCCGGGCTACACTGGACTGTACATCAGGGAAAATTCCGAAAATTCCATCGGCAGGTTTCCCGGGCTACACTGGACTATACATTAGGGAAAATTCCCAAAATTCCATCGGCAGCTTTCCGGGGCTACACTGGACTATACATCAGGGAAAATTCCCAAAATTCCATCGGCAGGTTTCCCGGGCTACACTGGACTATACATCAGGGAAAATTCCAAAAATTCCATCGGGAGGTTTCCGGGGCTACACTGGACTATACATCAGGGAAAATTCCCAAAATTCCATCGGCAGGTTTCCGGAGCTACACTGGACGATACATCGGGGAAAATTCCAAAAATTCCATCGGGAGTTTTCCGGGGCTACACTGGACTATACATCAGGGAAAATTCCCAAAATTCCATCGGAAAGTTTCCCGGGCTACACTGGACTATACATCAGGGAAAATTCCCAAAATTCCATCGGCAGGTTTGCCTTGCTACACTGGACTATACATCAGGGAAAATTCCCAAAATTCCATCGGAAAGTTTCCCGGGCTACACTGGACTGTACATCAGGGAAAATTCCCAAAATTCCATCGGCAGGTTTGCCTTGCTACACTGGACTATACATCAGGGAAAATTCCAAAAATTCCATCGGCAAGATTCCCAGGCTACACTGGACTATACATCAGGGAAAATTCCCAAAATTCCGTCGGCAGCTTTCTGGGGCTACACTGGACTATACATCAGGGAAAATTCCCATAATTCCGTTGGCAGCTTTCCGGGGCTACACTGGACTATACATCAGGGAAAATTCCAAAAATTCCATCGGCAGTTTTCCCGGGCTACACTGGACTATACATCAGGGAAAATTCCAAAAATTCCATCGGCAGTTTTCCCGGGCTACACTGGACTGTACATCAGGGAAAATTCCCAAAATTCCATCGGCAAGTTTCCCGGGCTACACTGACTATACATTAGGGAAAATTCCCAAAATTCCATCGGCAGTTTTCCCCGGGCTACACTGGACTGTACATCAGGGAAAATTCCCAAAATTCCATCGGCAGGTTTCCCGGGCTACACTGGACTATACATTAGGGAAAATTCCCAAAATTCCATCGGCAGCTTTCCGGGGCTACACTGGACTATACATCAGGGAAAATTCCAAAAATTCCATCGGCAGGTTTCCCGGGCTACACTGGACTATACATCAGGGAAAATTCCAAAAATTCCATCGGCAGGTTTCCCGGGCTACGCTGGACTATAAATCAGGGAAAATTCCGAAAATTCCATCGGCAAGATTCCCAGGCTACACTGGACTATACATCAGGGAAAATTCCCAAAATTCCATCTGCAGGTTTCCGGGGCTACACTGGACTATACATCAGGGAAAATTCCCAAAATTCCATCGGCAGGTTTCCCGGGCTACACTGGACTATACATCAGGGAAAATTCCAAAAATTCCATCGGCAGGTTTCCGGGGCTACACTGGACTATACATCAGGGAAAATTCCAAAAATTCCATCGGGAGGTTTCCGGGGCTACACTGGACTATACATCAGGGAAAATTCCAAAAATTCCATCGGCAGGTTTCCGGAGCTACACTGGACTATACATCGGGGAAAATTCCAAAAATTCCATCGGGAGTTTTCCGGGGCTACACTGGACTATACATCAGGGAAAATTCCCAAAATTCAATCGGAAAGTTTCCCGGGCTACACTGGACTATACATCAGGGAAAATTCCCAAAATTCCATCGGCAGGTTTGCCTTGCTACACTGGACTATACATCAGGGAAAATTCCCAAAATTCCATCGGCAGCTTTCTGGGGCTACACTGGACTATACATCAGGGAAAATTCCCATAATTCCGTCGGCAGATTTCCCGGGCTACACTGGACTATGCATCAGGGAAAATTCCAAAAATTCCATCGGCAGTTTTCCCGGGCTACACTGGACTGTACATCAGGGAAAATTCCCAAAATTCCATCGGCAAGTTTCCCGGGCTACACTGGACTATACATCAGGGAAAATTCCCAAAATTCCATCGGAAAGTTTCCCTTGCTACACTGGACTATACATCAGGGAAAATTCCCAAAATTCCATCGGCAGATTTCCCGGGCTACACTGGACTATACATCAGGGAAAATTCCCAAAACTCCATCGGCAGGTTTGCGGGGCTACACTGGACTATACATCAGGGAAAATTCCCAAAATTCCATCGGCAGGTTTGCGGGGCTACACTGGACTATACATCAGGGAAAATCCCCAAAATTCCGTCGGCAGCTTTCTGGGGCTACACTGGACTATACATCAGGGAAAATTCCCATAATTCCGTCGGCAGGTTTCCCGGGCTACACTGGACTATACATCAGGGAAAATTCCAAAAATTCCATCGGCAGTTTTCCCGGGCTACACTGGACTGTACATCAGGGAAAATTCCCAAAATTCCATCGGCAAGTTTCCCGGGCTACACTGGACTATACATCAGGGAAAATTCCCAAAATTCCATCGGCAGGTTTCCCGGGCTACACTGGCCTATACATCAGGGAAAATTCCAAAAATTCCATCGGCAGCTTTCCGGGGCTACACTGGCCTATACATCAGGGAAAATTCCAAAAATTCCATCGGCAGGTTTCCGGGGCTACACTGGACTAAACATCAGGGAAAATTCCGAAAATTCCATCGGCAAGATTCCCAGGCTACACTGGACTATACATCAGGGAAAATTCCAAAAATTCCATCGGCAGGTTTCCTGGGCTACACTGGACTATACATCAGGGAAAATTCCAAAAATTCCATCAGGAGGTGTCCGGGGTTACACTGGACTATACATCAGGGAAAATTCCAAAAATTCCATCGGAAAGTTTCCCGGGCTACACTCGACTATACATCAGGGAAAATTCCAAAAATTCCATCGGCAGGTTTCCCGGGCTACACTGGACTATATATAAGGGAAAATTCCCAAAATTCCATCGGCAGGTTTCCCGGGCTACACTGGACTATACATCAGGGAAAATTCCAAAAATACAATCGGCAGGTTTCTGGGGCTACACTGGACTATACATCAGGGAAAATTCCAAAAATGCCATCGGGAGGTTTCCGGGGCTACCCTGGACTATACATCAGGGAAAATTCCAAAAATGCCATCGGGAGGTTTCCGGAGCTACACTGGACTATACATCAGGGAAAATTCCAAAAATTCCATCGGCAGGTTTCCGGGGCTACCCTGGACTATACATCAGGGGAAATTCCAAAAATTCCATCGGCAGTTTTCCCGGGTTACACTGGACTATACATCAGGGAAAATTCCCAAAATTCCATCGGGAGGTTTCCGGGGCTACACTGGACTATACATCAGGGAAAATTCCAAAAATTCCATCGGGAGGTTTCCGGGGCTACACTGGACCATACATCACGGAAAATTCCAAAAATTCCGTCGGCAGGTTTCCCGGGCTACACTGGACTATACATCAGGGAAAATTCCCATAATTCCGTCGGCAGGTCTCCCGGGCTACACTGGACTATACATCAGGGAAAATTCCCATAATTCCGTCGGCAGGTCTCCCGGGCTACACTGGACTGTACATCAGGGAAAATTCCCAAAATTCCATCGGCAAGTTTCCCGGGCTACACTGGACTGTACATCAGGGAAAATTCCCAAAATTCCGTCGGCAAGTTTCCCGGGCTACACTGGACTATACATCAGGGAAAATTCCCAAAATTCCGTCGGTAAGTTTCCCGGGCTACACTGGACTATACATCAGGGAAAATTCCCAAAATTCCATCGGCATGTTTCCCTTGCTACACTGGACTATACATCAGGGAAAATTCCCAAAACTCCATCGGCAGGTTTGCGGGGCTACACTGGACTATACATCAGGGAAAATTCCCAAAATTCCATCGGCAGGTTTGCGGGGCTACACTGGACTATACATCAGGGAAAATTCCCAAAATTCCATCGGCAGCTTTCTGGGGCTACACTGGACTATACATCAGGGAAAATTCCCATAATTCCGTCGGCAGGTTTCCCGGGCTACACTGGACTATGCATCAGGGAAAATTCCAAAAATTCCATCGGCAGTTTTCCCGGGCTACACTAGACTGTACATCAGGGAAAATTCCCAAAATTCCATCGGCAAGTTTCCCGGGCTACACTGGACTATACATCAGGGAAAATTCCCAAAACTCCATCGGCAGGTTTGCGGGGCTACACTGGACTATACATCAGGGAAAATTCCCAAAATTCCATCGGCAGGTTTGCGGGGCTACACTGGACTATACATCAGGTAAAATTCCCAAAATTCCGTCGGCAGCTTTCTGGGGCTACACTGGACTATACATCAGGGAAAATTCCCATAATTCCGTAGGCAGGTTTCCCGGGCTACACTGGACTATACATCAGGGAAAATTCCAAAAATTCCATCGGCAGTTTTCCCGGGCTACACTGGACTATACATCAGGGAAAATTCCCAAAATTCCATCGGCAGGTTTCCCGGGCTACACTGGCCTATACATCAGGGAAAATTCCAAAAATTCCATCGGCAGCTTTCCGGGGCTACACTGGCCTATACATCAGGGAAAATTCCAAAAATTCCATCGGCAGGTTTCCGGGGCTACACTGGACTAAACATCAGGGAAAATTCCGAAAATTCCATCGGCAAGATTCCCAGGCTACACTGGACTATACATCAGGGAAAATTCCAAAAATTCCATCGGCAGGTTTCCCGGGCTACACTGGACTATACATCAGGGAAAATTCCAAAAATTCCATCGGCAGGTTTCCGGGGCTACACTGGACTAAACATCAGGGAAAATTCCGAAAATTCCATCGGCAAGATTCCCAGGCTACACTGGACTATACATCAGGGAAAATTCCAAAAATTCCATCGGCAGGTTTCCCGGGCTACACTGGACTATACATCAGGGAAAATTCCAAAAATTCCATCAGGAGGTGTCCGGGGTTACACTGGACTATACATCAGGGAAAATTCCAAAAATTCCATCGGAAAGTTTCCCGGGCTACACTCGACTATACATCAGGGAAAATTCCAAAAATTCCATCGGCAGGTTTCCCGGGCTACACTGGACTATATATAAGGGAAAATTCCCAAAATTCCATCGGCAGGTTTCCCGGGCTACACTGGACTATACATCAGGGAAAATTCCAAAAATACAATCGGCAGGTTTCTGGGGCTACACTGGACTATACATCAGGGAAAATTCCAAAAATGCCATCGGGAGGTTTCCGGGGCTACCCTGGACTATACATCAGGGAAAATTCCAAAAATTCCATCGGCAGGTTTCCGGGGCTACCCTGGACTATACATCAGGGGAAATTCCAAAAATTCCATCGGCAGTTTTCCCGGGTTACACTGGACTATACATCAGGGAAAATTCCCAAAATTCCATCGGGAGGTTTCCGGGGCTACACTGGACTATACATCAGGGAAAATTCCAAAAATTCCATCGGGAGGTTTCCGGGGCTACACTGGACCATACATCACGGAAAATTCCAAAAATTCCGTCGGCAGGTTTCCCGGGCTACACTGGACTATACATCAGGGAAAATTCCCATAATTCCGTGGGCAGGTCTCCCGGGCTACACTGGAATATACATCAGGGAAAATTCCCATAATTCCGTCGGCAGGTCTCCCGGGCTACACTGGACTGTACATCAGGGAAAATTCCCAAAATTCCATCGGCAAGTTTCCCGGGCTACACTGGACTGTACATCAGGGAAAATTCCCAAAATTCCGTCGGCAAGTTTCCCGGGCTACACTGGACTATACATCAGGGAAAATTCCCAAAATTCCGTCGGTAAGTTTCCCGGGCTACACTGGACTATACATCAGGGAAAATTCCCAAAATTCCATCGGCAGGTTTCCCTTGCTACACTGGACTATACATCAGGGAAAATTCCCAAAACTCCATCGGCAGGTTTGCGGGGCTACACTGGACTATACATCAGGGAAAATTCCCAAAATTCCATCGGCAGGTTTGCGGGGCTACACTGGACTATACATCAGGGAAAATTCCCAAAATTCCATCGGCAGCTTTCTGGGGCTACACTGGACTATACATCAGGGAAAATTCCCATAATTCCGTCGGCAGGTTTCCCGGGCTACACTGGACTATGCATCAGGGAAAATTCCAAAAATTCCATCGGCAGTTTTCCCGGGCTACACTAGACTGTACATCA
This sequence comes from Urosaurus nigricauda, assembly GCA_034509955.1. Lineage (NCBI taxonomy): Eukaryota > Metazoa > Chordata > Lepidosauria > Squamata > Phrynosomatidae > Urosaurus > Urosaurus nigricauda. The sequence continues at coordinate 39,940 of JAOEGL010000109.1, forward strand.
GGGAAAATTCCCAAAATTCCATCGGCAAGTTTCCCGGGCTACACTGGACTATACATCAGGGAAAATTCCCAAAACTCCATCGGCAGGTTTGCGGGGCTACACTGGACTATACATCAGGGAAAATTCCCAAAATTCCATCGGCAGGTTTGCGGGGCTACACTGGACTATACATCAGGGAAAATTCCCAAAATTCCATCGGCAGCTTTCTGGGGCTACACTGGACTATACATCAGGGAAAATTCCCATAATTCCGTAGGCAGGTTTCCCGGGCTACACTGGACTATACATCAGGGAAAATTCCAAAAATTCCATCGGCAGTTTTCCCGGGCTACACTGGACTATACATCAGGGAAAATTCCCAAAATTCCATCGGCAGGTTTCCCGGGCTACACTGGCCTATACATCAGGGAAAATTCCAAAAATTCCATCGGCAGCTTTCCGGGGCTACACTGGCCTATACATCAGGGAAAATTCCAAAAATTCCATCGGCAGGTTTCCGGGGCTACACTGGACTAAACATCAGGGAAAATTCCGAAAATTCCATCGGCAAGATTCCCAGGCTACACTGGACTATACATCAGGGAAAATTCCAAAAATTCCATCGGCAGGTTTCCCGGGCTACACTGGACTATACATCAGGGAAAATTCCAAAAATTCCATCGGCAGGTTTCCCGGGCTACACTGGACTATACATCAGGGAAAATTCCAAAAATTCCATCAGGAGGTGTCCGGGGTTACACTGGACTATACATCAGGGAACATTCCCAAAATTCCATCGGCAAGTTTCCCGGGCTACACTGGACTATACATCAGGGAAAATTCCAAAAATTCCATCGGCAGGTTTCCCGGGCTACACTGGACTATATATAAGGGAAAATTCCCAAAATTCCATCGGCAGGTTTCCCGGGCTACACTGGACTATACATCAGGGAAAATTCCAAAAATTCCATCGGCAGGTTTCCCGGGCTACACTGGACTATACATCAGGGAAAATTCCAAAAATTCCATCGGCAGGTTTGCGGGGCTACACTGGACTATACATCAGGGAAAATTCCCAAAATTCCATCGGCAGCTTTCCGGGGCTACACTGGCCTATACATCAGGGAAAATTCCAAAAATTCCATCGGCAGGTTTCCGGGGCTACACTGGACTAAACATCAGGCAAAATTCCGAAAATTCCATCGGCAAGATTCCCAGGCTACACTGGACTATACATCAGGGAAAATTCCCAAAATTCCATCGGCAGGTTTCCCGGGCTACACTGGACTATACATCAGGGAAAATTTCCAAAATTCCATCGGCAGGTTTCCCGGGCTACACTGGACTATACATCAGGGAAAATTCCAAAAATTCCATCAGGAGGTGTCCGGGGTTACACTGGACTATACATCAGGGAAAATTCCAAAAATTCCATCGGCAGGTTTGCGGGGCTACACTGGACTATACATCAGGGAAAATTCCAAAAATTCCATCGGCAGGTTTCCCGGGCTACACTGGACTATATATAAGGGAAAATTCCCAAAATTCCATCGGCAGGTTTCCCGGGCTACACTGGACTATACATCAGGGAAAATTCCAAAAATACAATCGGCAGGTTTCCGGGGCTACACTGGACTATACATCAGGGAAAATTCCAAAAATGCCATCGGGAGGTTTCCGGGGCTACCCTGGACTATACATCAGGGAAAATTCCAAAAATTCCATCGGCAGGTTTCCCGGGCTACACTGGACTATACATCAGGGAAAATTCCAAAAATTCCATCGGCACGTTTCCCGGGCTACACTGGACTATACATCGGGCAAAATTCCGAAAATTCCATCGGGAGGTTTCCCGGGCTACACTGGACTATACATCAGGGAAAATTCCAAAAATTCAATCGGGAGGTTTCCGGGGTTACACTGGACTATACATCAGGGAAAATTCCAAAAATTCCATAGGCACGTTTCCGGAGCTACACTGGACTATACATCAGGGAAAATTCCAAAAATTCCATTGGCAGGTTTCAGGGGCTACACTGGACTATACATCAGGGAAAATTCCTAAAAATTCCATCGGCAGGTATCCGGGGCTACACTGGACTATACATCAGGGAAATTTCCCAAAATTCCATCAGCAGGTTTCGGGGGCTACACTGGACTATACATCAGGGAAAATTCCCAAAATTCCATCAGCAGGTTTCGGGGGCTACACTGGACTATACATCAGGGAAAATTCCCAAAATTCCGTCGGCAGGTTTCCCGGGCTACACTGGACTATACATCAGGGAAAATTCCAAAATTCCGTCGGCAGGTTTCCCGGGCTACACTGGACTATACATCAGGGAAAATTCCAAAAATTCCGTCGGCAGGTTTCCCGGGCTACACTGGACTATACATCAGGGAAAATTCCAAAAATTCCGTCGGCAGGTTTCCCGGGCTACACTGGACTATACATCAGGGAAAATTCCAAAAATTCCATCGGCAGTTTTCCCGGGCTACACTGGACTGTACATCAGGGAAAATTCCCAAAATTCCATCGGCAAGTTTCCCGGGCTACACTGGACTAAACATCATGGAAAATTCCCAAAATTCCATCGGCAGGTTTCCCGGGCTACACTGGACTATACATCAGGGAAAATTCCCAAAATTCCATCGGCAGGTTTGCGGGGCTACACTGGACTATACATCAGGGAAAATTCCCAAAATTCCATCGGCAGCTTTCCGGGGCTACACTGGATTATACATCAGGGAAAATTCCCAAAATTCCATCGGCAGGTTTCCCGGGCTACACTGGACTATACATCAGGGAAAATTCCAAAAATTCCATCGGCACGTTTCCCGGGCTACGCTGGACTATAAATCAGGGAAAATTCCGAAAATTCCATCGGCAAGATTCCCAGGCTACACTGGACTATACATCAGGGAAAATTCCAAAAATTCCATCTGCAGGTTTCCGGGGCTACACTGGACTATACATCAGGGAAAATTCCCAAAATTCCATCGGCAGGTTTCCCGGGCTACACTGGACTATACATCAGGGAAAATTCCAAAAATTCCATCGGCAGGTTTCCGGGGCTACACTGGACTATACATCAGGGAAAATTCCCAAAATTCCATCGGCAGGTTTCCCGGGCTACACTGGTCTATACATCAGGGAAAATTCCAAAAATTCCATCGGGAGGTTTCCGGGGCTACACTGGACTATACATCAGGGAAAATTCCAAAAATTCCATCGGCAGGTTTCCGGGGCTACACTGGACTATACATCAGGGAAAATTCCAAAAATTCCATCGGGAGGTTTCCGGGGCTACACTGGACTATACATGAGGGAAAATTCCCAAAATTGCATCGGCAGGTTTCCCGGGCTACACTGGACTATACATCAGGGAAAATTCCAAAAATTTCATCGGCAGGTTTCCCGGGCAACACTGGACTATACATCAGGGAAAATTCCAAAAATTCCATCGGCAGGTTTCCCGGGCTACGCTGGACTATAAATCAGGGAAAATTCCGAAAATTCCATCGGCAAGATTCCCGGGCTACACTGGACTATACATCGGGGAAAATTCCAAAAATTCCATCGGGAGTTTTCCGGGGCTACGCTGGACTATACATCAGGGAAAATTCCAAAAATTCCATCGGGAGGTTTCCCAGGCTACACTGGACTATACATCAGGGAAAATTCCAAAAATTCCATCGGCGGGTTTCCCGGGCTACACTGGACTATACGTCAGGGAAAATTCCCAAAATTCCTTCGGCAAGTTTCCCGGGCTACACTGGCCTATACATCAGGGAAAATTCCAAGAATTCCATCGGCAGGTTTCAGGGGCTACACTGGACTATACATCAGGGAAAATTCCAAAAATTCCATCGGCAGGTTTCCCGGGCTACACTGGACTATACATCAGGGAAAATTCCCAAAATTCCGTCGGCAAGTTTCCCGGGCTACACTGGACTATACATCAGGGAAAATTCCCAAAATTCCGTCGGAAAGTTTCCCGGGCTACACTGGACTGTACATCAGGGAAAATTCCCAAAATTCCATCGGCAGGTTTGCGGGGCTACACTGGACTATACATCAGGGAAAATTCCCAAAATTCCATCGGCAGGTTTGCGGGGCTACACTGGACTATACATCAGGGAAAATTCCCAAAATTCCATCGGCAGGTTTGCGGGGCTACACTGGACTATACATCAGGGAAAATTCCCAAAATTCCATCGGCAGCTTTCTGGGGCTACACTGGACTATACATCAGGGAAAATTCCCATAATTCCGTCGGCAGGTTTCCCGGGCTACACTGGACTATACATCAGGGAAAATTCCCAAAATTCCATCGGCAGTTTTCCCGGGCTACACTGGACTGTACATCAGGGAAAATTCCCAAAATTCCATCGGCAAGTTTCCCGGGCTACACTGGACTATACATCAGGGAAAATTCCGAAAATTCCATCGGCAGGTTTCCCGTGCTACACTGGACTATACGTCAGGGAAAATTCCAAAAATTCCATCGGCAGGTTTCCCGGGCTACACTGGACTATACGTCAGGGAAAATTCCAAAAATTCCATCGGCAGGTTTCCCGGGCTACACTGGACTATACATCAGGGAAAATTCCCAAAATTCCATCGGCAAGTTTCCCGGGCTACACTGGACTAAACATCAGGGAAAATTCCCAAAATTCCATCGGCAGGGTTCCCGGGCTACACTGGACTATACATCAGGGAAAATTCCCAAAATTCCATCGGCAGGTTTGCGGGGCTACACTGGACTATACATCAGGGAAAATTCCCAAAATTCCATCGGCAGCTTTCCGGGGCTACACTGGATTATACATCAGGGAAAATTCCCAAAATTCCATCGGCAGGTTTCCCGGGCTACACTGGACTATACATAAGGGAAAATTCCAAAAATTCCATCGGCACGTTTCCCGGGCTACGCTGGACTATAAATCAAGGAAAATTCCGAAAATTCCATCGGCAAGATTCCCAGGCTACACTGGACTATACATCAGGGAAAATTCCCAAAATTCCATCTGCAGGTTTCCGGGGCTACACTGGACTATACATCAGGGAAAATTCCCAAAATTCCATCGGCAGGTTTCCCGGGCTACACTGGACTATACATCAGGGAAAATTCCAAAAATTCCATCGGCAGGTTTCCGGGGCTACACTGGACTATACATCAGGGAAAATTCCCAAAATTCCATCGGCAGGTTTCCCGGGCTACACTGGACTATACATCAGGGAAAATTCCAAAAATTCCATCGGCAGGTTTCCGGGGCTACACTGGACTATACATCAGGGAAAATTCCAAAAATTCCATCGGGAGGTTTCCGGGGCTACACTGGACTATACATGAGGGAAAATTCCCAAAATTGCATCGGCAGGTTTCCCGGGCTACACTGGACTATACATCAGGGAAAATTCCAAAAATTTCATCGGCAGGTTTCCCGGGCAACACTGGACTATACATCAGGGAATATTCCAAAAATTCCGTCGGCAGGTTTCCCGGGCTACACTGGACTATACATCAGGGAAAATTCCAAAAATTCCATCAGCAGGTTTCAGGGGCTACACTGGACTATACATCAGGGAAAATTCCAAAAATTCCATCAGCAGGTTTCAGGGGCTACACTGGACTATACATCAGGGAAAATTCCAAATATTCCATCGGCAGTTTTCACGGGCTACACTGGACTATACATCAGGGAAAATTCCAAAAATACAATCGGCAGGTTTCCGGGGCTACACTGGACTATACATCAGGGAAAATTCCAAAAATACCATCGGGAGGTTTCCGGGGCTACACTGGACTATACATCAGGGAAAATTCCAAAAATACCATCGGGAGGTTTCCGGGGCTACACTGGACTATACATCAGGGAAAATTCCAAAAATTCCATTCGCAGGTTTCCCGGGCTACACTGGACTGTACATCAGGGAAAATTCCAAAAATACCATCGGGAGGTTTCCCGGGCTACACTGGACTATACATCAGGGAAAATTCCAAAAATTCCATCGGCAGGTTTCCCGGGCTACACTGGACTATACATCAGGGAAAATTCCAAAAATTCCATCGGGAGGTTTCCCGGGCTACACTGGATTATACATCAGGGAAAATTCCAAAAATTCCATCGGGAGGTTTCCCGGGCTACACTGGACTATACATCAGGGAAAATTCCAAAAATGCCATCGGGAGGTGTCCGGGGTTACACTGGACTATACATCAGGGAAAATTCCAAATATTCCATCGGCAGTTTTCACGGGCTACACTGGACTATACATCAGGGAAAATTCCAAAAATACAATCGGCCGGTTTCCGGGGCTACACTGGACTATACATCAGGGAAAATTCCAAAAATTCCATCGGGAGGTTTCCCGGGCTACACTGGACTATACATCAGGGAAAATTCCAAAAATTCCATCGGCAGGGTTCCCGGGCTACACTGGACTATACATCAGGGAAAATTCCCAAAATTCCATCGGCAGCTTTCCGGGGCTACACTGGATTATACATCAGGGAAAATTCCCAAAATTCCATCGGCAGGTTTCCCGGGCTACACTGGACTATACATAAGGGAAAATTCCAAAAATTCCATCGGCACGTTTCCCGGGCTACGCTGGACTATAAATCAAGGAAAATTCCGAAAATTCCATCGGCAAGATTCCCAGGCTACACTGGACTATACATCAGGGAAAATTCCCAAAATTCCATCTGCAGGTTTCCGGGGCTACACTGGACTATACATCAGGGAAAATTCCCAAAATTCCATCGGCAGGTTTCCCGGGCTACACTGGACTATACATCAGGGAAAATTCCAAAAATTCCATCGGCAGGTTTCCGGGGCTACACTGGACTATACATCAGGGAAAATTCCCAAAATTCCATCGGCAGGTTTCCCGGGCTACACTGGACTATACATCAGGGAAAATTCCAAAAATTCCATCGGCAGGTTTCCGGGGCTACACTGGACTATATATCAGGGAAAATTCCAAAAATTCCATCGGGAGGTTTCCGGGGCTACACTGGACTATACATGAGGGAAAATTCCCAAAATTGCATCGGCAGGTTTCCCGGGCTACACTGGACTATACATCAGGGAAAATTCCAAAAATTTCATCGGCAGGTTTCCCGGGCAACACTGGACTATACATCAGGGAATATTCCAAAAATTCCGTCGGCAGGTTTCCCGGGCTACACTGGACTATACATCAGGGAAAATTCCAAAAATTCCATCAGCAGGTTTCAGGGGCTACACTGGACTATACATCAGGGAAAATTCCAAAAATTCCATCAGCAGGTTTCAGGGGCTACACTGGACTATACATCAGGGAAAATTCCAAATATTCCATCGGCAGTTTTCACGGGCTACACTGGACTATACATCAGGGAAAATTCCAAAAATACAATCGGCAGGTTTCCGGGGCTACACTGGACTATACATCAGGGAAAATTCCAAAAATACCATCGGGAGGTTTCCGGGGCTACACTGGACTATACATCAGGGAAAATTCCAAAAATACCATCGGGAGGTTTCCGGGGCTACACTGGACTATACATCAGGGAAAATTCCAAAAATTCCATTCGCAGGTTTCCCGGGCTACACTGGACTGTACATCAGGGAAAATTCCAAAAATACCATCGGGAGGTTTCCCGGGCTACACTGGACTATACATCAGGGAAAATTCCAAAAATTCCATCGGCAGGTTTCCCGGGCTACACTGGACTATACATCAGGGAAAATTCCAAAAATTCCATCGGGAGGTTTCCCGGGCTACACTGGATTATACATCAGGGAAAATTCCAAAAATTCCATCGGGAGGTTTCCCGGGCTACACTGGACTATACATCAGGGAAAATTCCAAAAATGCCATCGGGAGGTGTCCGGGGTTACACTGGACTATACATCAGGGAAAATTCCAAATATTCCATCGGCAGTTTTCACGGGCTACACTGGACTATACATCAGGGAAAATTCCAAAAATACAATCGGCCGGTTTCCGGGGCTACACTGGACTATACATCAGGGAAAATTCCAAAAATTCCATCGGGAGGTTTCCCGGGCTAAACTGGACTATACATCAGGGAAAATTCCAAAAATTCCATCGGCAGGTTTCCTGGGCTACACTGGACTATACATCAGGGAAAATTCCAAAAATACAATCGGCAGGTTTCCGGGGCTACACTGGACTATACATCAGGGAAAATTCCAAAAATTCCATCGGCAGGTTTCCCGGGCTACACTGGACTATACATCAGGGAAAATTCCAAAAATTCCATCGGCACGTTTCCCGGGCTACACTGGACTATACATCAGGGAAAATTCCGAAAATTCCATCGGCAGGTTTCCCGGGCTACACTGGACTATACATCAGGGAAAATTCCAAAAATTCCATTCGCAGGTGTCCCGGGCTACACTGGACTATACATCAGGGAAAATTCCCAAAATTCCATCAGCAGGTTTGCGGGGCTACACTGGACTATACATCAGGGAAAATTCCCAAAATTCCATCGGCAGGTTTGCGGGGCTACACTGGACTATACATCAGGGAAAATTCCCAAAATTCCATCGGCAGCTTTCTGGAGCTACACTGGACTATACATCAGGGAAAATTCCCATAATTCCGTCGGCAGGTTTCCCGGGCTACACTGGACTATACATCAGGGAAAATTCCCAAAATTCCATCGGCAGGTTTCCCGGGCTACACTGGACTATACATCAGGGAAAATTCCAAAAATTCCATCGGCAGGTTTCCCGGGCTACACTGGACTATACATCAGGGAAAATTCCAAAAATTCCATCGGCAGGTTTCCCGGGCTACGCTGGACTATAAATCAGGGAAAATTCCGAAAATTCCATCGGCAAGATTCCCGGGCTACACTGGACTATACATCGGGGAAAATTCCAAAAATTCCATCGGGAGGTTTCCCAGGCTACACTGGACTATACATCAGGGAAAATTCCAAAAATTCCATCGGCGGGTTTCCCGGGCTACACTGGACTATACGTCAGGGAAAATTCCCAAAATTCCTTCGGCAAGTTTCCCGGGCTACACTGGCCTATACATCAGGGAAAATTCCAAGAATTCCATCGGCAGGTTTCAGGGGCTACACTGGACTATACATCAGGGAAAATTCCAAAAATTCCATCGGCAGGTTTCCCGGGCTACACTGGACTATACATCAGGGAAAATTCCCAAAATTCCGTCGGCAAGTTTCCCGGGCTACACTGGACTATACATCAGGGAAAATTCCCAAAATTCCGTCGGAAAGTTTCCCGGGCTACACTGGACTGTACATCAGGGAAAATTCCCAAAATTCCATCGGCAGGTTTGCGGGGCTACACTGGACTATACATCAGGGAAAATTCCCAAAATTCCATCGGCAGGTTTGCGGGGCTACACTGGACTATACATCAGGGAAAATTCCCAAAATTCCATCGGCAGGTTTGCGGGGCTACACTGGACTATACATCAGGGAAAATTCCCAAAATTCCATCGGCAGCTTTCCGGGGCTACACTGGACTATACATCAGGGAAAATTCCCATAATTCCGTCGGCAGGTTTCCCGGGCTACACTGGACTATACATCAGGGAAAATTCCCAAAATTCCATCGGCAGTTTTCCCGGGCTACACTGGACTGTACATCAGGGAAAATTCCCAAAATTCCATCGGCAAGTTTCCCGGGCTACACTGGACTATACATCAGGGAAAATTCCGAAAATTCCATCGGCAGGTTTCCCGGGCTACACTGGACTATACGTCAGGGAAAATTCCAAAAATTCCATCGGCAGGTTTCCCGGGCTACGCTGGACTATAAATCAGGGAAAATTCCGAAAATTCCATCGGCAAGATTCCCAGGCTACACTGGACTATACATCAGGGAAAATTCCCAAAATTCCATCTGCAGGTTTCCGGGGCTACACTGGACTATACATCAGGGAAAATTCCCAAAATTCCATCGGCAGGTTTCCCGGGCTACACTGGACTATACATCAGGGAAAATTCCAAAAATTCCATCGGCAGGTTTCCGGGGCTACACTGGACTATACATCAGGGAAAATTCCAAAAATTCCATCGGGAGGTTTCCGGGGCTACACTGGACTATACATCAGGAAAAATTCCAAAAATTCCATCGGCAGGTTTCCGGAGCTACACTGGACTATACATCGGGGAAAATTCCCAAAATTCCATCGGGAGTTTTCCGGGGCTACACTGGACTATACATCAGGGAAAATTCCAAAAATTCCATTCGTAGGTTTCCCGGGCTACACTGGACTATACATCAGGGAAAATTCCAAAAATTCCGTCGGCAGATTTCCCGGGCTACACTGGACTATACATCAGGAAAATTCCAAAAATTCCATCAGCAGGTTTCGGGGGCTACACTGGACTATAGATCAGGGAAAATTCCAAAAATTCCATCGGCAGGTTTCCCGGGTTACACTGGACTATACATCAGGGAAAATTCCCAAAATTCCATCGGCAGTTTTCCCGGGTTACACTGGACTATACATCAGGGAAAATTCCCAAAATTCCATCGGGAGGTTTCCGGGGCTACACTGGACTATACATCAGGGAAAAATCCAAAAATTCCATCGGGAGGTTTCCGGGGCTACACTGGACTATACATCACGGAAAATTCCAAAAATTCCGTCGGCAGGTTTCCCGGGCTACACTGGACTATACATCAGGGAAAATTCCCATAATTCCGTCGGCAGGTTTCCCGGGCTACACTGGACTATACATCAGGGAAAATTCCCAAAATTCCGTCTGCAGGTTTCCCGGGCTACACTGGACTATACATCAGGGAAAATTCCAAAAATTCCATCGGGAGGTTTCCGGGGTACACTGGACTATACATCAGGGAAAATTCCAAAAATTCCATCGGCAGGTTTCCCGGGCTACACTGGACTATACATCAGGGAAAATTCCCAAAATTCCATCGGCAGGTTTCAGGGGCTACACTGGACTATACATCAGGGAAAATTCCCATAATTCCATCGGCAGGTTTCCCGGGCTACAGTGGACTAAACATCAGGGAAAATTCCCAAAATTCCATCGGCAGGTTTCTCGGGCTTCACTGGACTATACATCAGGGAAAATTCCAAAAATTCCATCGGCAGGTTTCAGGGGCTACACTGGACTATACATCAGGGAAAATTCCAAAAATTCCATCGGCAGGTTTCCCGGGCTACACTGGACTATACATCAGGGAAAATTCCAAAATTTCCATCGGCAGGTTTCAGGGGCTACACTGGACTATACATCAGGGAAAATTCTCAAAATTCCATCGGCAGGTTTCGGGGGCTTCACTGGACTATACATCAGCGAAAATTCCCAAAATTCAATCGGGAGGTTTCCGGGGCTACACTGGATTATACATCAGGGAAAATTCCAAAAATTCCATCGGCAGGTTTCCCGGGCTACACTGGACTGTACATCAGGGAAAATTCCAAAAATTCCATCGGCAGGTTTCCGGGGCTACACTGGACTATACATTAAGGAAAATTCCAAAAATTCCATCGGTAGGTTTCCCGGGCTACACTGGACTGTACATCAGGGAAAATTCCCAAAATTCCATCGGCAGGTTTCCCGGGCTACACTGGACTATACATCAGGGAAAATTCCAAAAATTCCATCGGCAGGTTTCCCGGGCTACACTGGACTATACATCAGGGAAAATTCTAAAAATTCCATCGGCAGGTTTCCCGGGCTACACTGGACTATACATCAGGGAAAATTCCAAAAATTCCATCGGCAGGTTTCCCCGGCTGCACTGGACTTTACATCAGGGAAAATTCCCAAAATTCCATCAGCAGGTTTCCCGGGCTACACTGGACTATACATCAGGGAAAATTCCAAAAATTCCATCGGCGGGTTTCCCGGGCTACACTGGACTATACGTCAGGCAAAATTCCCAAAATTCCATCGGCAAGTTTCCCGGGCTACACTGGACTGTACGTCAGGGAAAATTCCCAAAATTCCATCGGCAAGTTTCCCGGGCTACACTGGACTGTACGTCAGGGAAAATACCCAAAATTCCATCGGCAGGTTTCCCGGGCTACACTGGACTGTACGTCAGGGAAAATTCCCAAAATTCCATCGGCAGGTTTCCCGGGCTACCCTGGACTATACATCAGGGAAAATTCCAAAAATTCCATCGGGAGGTTTCCGGGGCTACACTGTACTATACATCAGGGAAAATTCCAAAAATTCCATCGGCAGGTTTCCGGAGCTACACTGGACTATACATCGGGCAAAATTCCAAAAATTCCATCGGGAGTTTTCCGGGGCTACACTGGACTATATATCAGGGAAAATTCCAAAAATTCCAACGGGAGGTTTCCCAGGCTACACTGGACTATACATCAGGGAAAATTCCAAAAATTCCATCGGCGGGTTTCCCGGGCTACACTGGACTATACATCAGGGAAAATTCCAAAAATTCCATCGGGAGGTTTCCGGGGCTACACTGGACTATACATCAGGGAAAATTCCAAAAATTCCATCGGCAGGTTTCCCGGGCTACACTGGACTATACATCAGGGAAAATTCCCAAAATTCCATCGGCAGGTTTCTCGGGCTACACTGGACTATACATCAGGGAAAATTCCAAAATTTCCATCGGCAGGTTTCAGGGGCTACACTGGACTATACATCAGGGAAAATTCTCAAAATTCCATCGGCAGGTTTCGGGGGCGACACTGGACTATACATCAGCGAAAATTCCCAAAATTCAATCGGGAGGTTTCCGGGGCTACACTGGACTATACATCAGGGAAAATTCCAAAAATTCCATCGGCAGGTTTCCCGGGCTACACTGGACTGTACATCAGGGAAAATTCCAAAAATTCCATCGGCAGGTTTCCGGGGCTACACTGGACTATACATCAGGGAAAATTCCAAAAATTCCATCGGTAGGTTTCCCGGGCTACACTGGACTGTACATCAGGGAAAATTCCCAAAATTCCATCGGCAGGTTTCCCGGGCTACACTGGACTATACATCAGGGAAAATTCCAAAAATTCCATCGGCAAGTTTCCCGGGCTACACTGGACTATAGATCAGGGAAAATTCAAAAAATTCCATCGGCAGGTTTCCCGGGCTACACTGGACTATACATCAGGGAAAATTCCAAAAATTCCATCGGCAGGTTTCCCGGACTACACTGGACTGTACATCAGGGAAAATTCCAAAAATTCCATCGGCAGGTTGCCCGGGCTACACTGGACTATACATCAGGGAAAATTCCAAAATTTCCATCGGCAGGTTTCAGGGGCTACACTGGACTGTACATCAGGGAAAATTCCAAAAATTCCATCGGCAGGTTTCCCGGGCTACACTGGACTATACATCAGGGAAAATTCCAAAAATTCCATCGGCATGTTTCCGGGGCTACACTGGACTATACATCAGGGAAAATTCCAAAATTTCCATCGGCAGGTTTCAGGGGCTACACTGGACTATACATCAGGGAAAATTCCCAAAATTCCATCGGCAGGTTTCCCGGGCTACACTGGACTATACATCAGGGAAAATTCCAAAAATTCCATCGGCAGGTTTCCCGGGCTACAGTGGACTAAACATCAGGGAAAATTCCCAAAATTCCATCGGCAGGTTTCCGGGGCTACACTGGACTATACATCAGGGAAAATTCCAAAAATTCCATCGGCAGGTTTCCCGGGCTACACTGGACTATACATCTGGGAAAATTCTAAAAATTCCATCGGCAGGTTTCCCGGGCTACACTGGACTATACATCAGGGAAAATTCCAAAAATTCCATCGGCAGGTTTCCCGGGCTACACTGGACTGTACATCAGGGAAAATTCCCAAAATTCCATCTGCAGGTTTCGGGGGCTACACTGGACTATAGATCAGGGAAAATTCCAAAAATTCCATCGGCAGGTTTCCCGGGCTACACTGGACTATACATCAGGGAAAATTCCAAAATTTCCATCGGCAGGTTTCAGGGGCTACACTGGACTATACATCAGGGAAAATTCTCAAAATTCCATCGGCAGGTTTCGGGGGCTACACTGGACTATACATCAGCGAAAATTCCCAAAATTCAATCGGGAGGTTTCCGGGGCTACACTGGACTATACATCAGGAAAAATTCCAAAAATTCCATCGGCAGGTTTCCCGGGCTACGCTGGACTGTACATCAGGGAAAATTCCAAAAATTCCATCGGCAGGTTTCCGGGGCTACACTGGACTGTACATCAGGGAAAATTCCAAAAATTCCATCGGTAGGTTTCCCGGGCTACACTGGACTGTACATCAGGGAAAATTCCCAAAATTCCATCGGCAGGTTTCCCGGGCTACACTGGACTGTACATCAGGGAAAATTCCAAAAATTCCATCGGCAGGTTTCCCGGGCTACACTGGACTGTACATCAGGGAAAATTCTAAAAATTCCATCGGCAGGTTTCCCGGGCTACACTGGACTATACATCAGGGAAAATTCCCAAAATTCCATCGGCAGGTTTCCCGGCTACACTGGACTATACATCAGGGAAAATTCCAAAAATTCCATCGGCAGGTTTCCCGGGCTACACTGGATTATACATCAGGGAAAATTCTAAAAATTCCATCGGCAGGTTTCCCGGGCTGCACTGGACTATACATCAGGGAAAATTCCAAAAGTTCCATCGGCAGGTTTCCCGGGCTACACTGGACTGTACATCAGGGAAAATTCCCAAAATTCCATCGGCAGGTTTCCCGGGCTACACTGGACTATACATCAGGGAAAATTCCAAAAATTCCATCGGCAGGTTTCCCGGGCTACAGTGGACTAAACATCAGGGAAAATTCCCAAAATTCCATCGGCAAGTTTCCCGGGCTACACTGGACTGTACATCAGGGAAAATTCCCAAAATTCCATCGGCAGGTTTCCCGGGCTACACTGGACTATACATCAGGGAAAATTCCAAAAATTACATCGGCAGGTTTCCCGGGCTACACTGGACTGTACATCAGGGAAAATTCCCAAAATTCCATCGGCAGGTTTCGGGGGCTACACTGGACTATACATCAGGGAAAATTCCCAAAATTCCATCTGCAGGTTTCGGGGGCTACACTGGACTATACATCAGGGAAAATTCCCAAAATTCCGTCGGCAGGTTTCCCGGGCTACACTGGACTATACATCAGGGAAAATTCCCAAAATTCCGTCGGCAGGTTTCCCGGGCTACACTGGACTATACATCAGGGAAAATTCCAAAAATTCCGTCGGCAGGTTTCCCGGGCTACACTGGACTATACATCAAGGAAAATTCTAAAAATTCCGTCGGCAGGTTTCCCGGGCTACACTGGACTATACATCAGGGAAAATTCCAAAAATTCCATTCGTAGGTTTTCCGGGCTACACTGGACTATACATCAGGGAAAATTCCAAAAATTCCGTCGGCAGATTTCCCGGGCTACACTGGACTATACATCAGGAAAATTCCAAAAATTCCATCAGCAGGTTTCGGGGGCTACACTGGACTATAGATCAGGGAAAATTCCAAAAATTCCATCGGCAGGTTTCCCGGGTTACACTGGACTATACATCAGGGAAAATTCCCAAAATTCCATCGGGAGGTTTCCGGGGCTACACTGGACTATACATCAGGGAAAATTCCAAAAATTCCATCGGGAGGTTTCCGGGGCTACACTGGACTATACATCACGGAAAATTCCAAAAATTCCGTCGGCAGGTTTCCCGGGCTACACTGGACTATACATCAGGGAAAATTCCCATAATTCCGTCGGCAGGTTTCCCGGGCTACACTGGACTATACATCAGGGAAAATTCCCAAAATTCCGTCGGCAGGTTTCCCGGGCTACACTGGACTATACATCAGGGAAAATTCCAAAAATTCCATCGGGAGGTTTCCGGGGCTACACTGGACTATACATCAGGCAAAATTCCAAAAATTCCATCGGCAGGTTTCCGGAGCTACACTGGACTATACATCGGGGAAAATTCCAAAAATTCCATCGGGAGTTTTCCGGGGCTACACTGGACTATACATCAGGGAAAATTCCAAAAATTCCATCGGCAGGTTTCCCAGGCTACACTGGACTATACGTCAGGGAAAATTCCCAAAATTCCATCGGCAGGTTTCCCGGGCTACACTGGACTATACATCAGGGAAAATTCTAAAAATTCCATCGGCAGGTTTCCCGGGCTACACTGGAGTATACATCAGGGAAAATTCCAAAAATTCCATCGGCAGGTTTCCCGGGCTACACTGGACTATACATCAGGGAAAATTCCAAAAATTCCATCGGCAGGTTTCCCGGGCTCCACTGGACTATACATCAAGGAAAATTCTAAAAATTCCGTCGGCAGGTTTCCCGGGCTACACTGGACTATACATCAGGGAAAATTCCAAAAATTCCATCGGCAGGTTTCCCGGGCTACACTGGACTATACATAAGGGAAAATTCTAAAAATTCCATCAGCAGGTTTCGGGGGCTACACTGGACTATACATCAGGGAAAATTCCCAAAATTCCGTCGGCAGGTTTCCCGGGCTACACTGGACTATACATCAGGGAAAAGTCCCAAAATTCCGTCGGCAGGTTTCCCGGGCTACACTGGACTATACATCAGGGAAAATTCCAAAAATTCCGTCGGCAGGTTTCCCGGGCTACACTGGACTATACATCAAGGAAAATTGTAAAAATTCCGTCGGCAGGTTTCCCGGGCTACACTGGACTATACATCAGGGAAAATTCCAAAAATTCCATTCGTAGGTTTCCCGGGCTACACTGGACTATACATCAGGGAAAATTCCAAAAATTCCATCGGCAGGTTTCCCGGGCTACACTGGACTATACATCAGGGAAAATTCCGAAAATTCCAACGGCAAGTTTTCAGGGCTACACTGGACTATACATCAGGGAAAATTCCCAAAATTCCATCGGCAAGTTTCCCGGGCTACACTGGACTATACATCAGGAAAATTCCAAAAATTCCATCAGCAGGTTTCGGGGGCTACACTGGACTATAGATCAGGGAAAATTCCAAAAATTCCATCGGCAGGTTTCCCGGGTTACACTGGACTATACATCAGGGAAAATTCCCAAAATTCCATCGGGAGGTTTCCGGGGCTACACTGGACTATACATCAGGGAAAATTCCAAAAATTCCATCGGGAGGTTTCCGGGGCTACACTGGACTATACATCACGGAAAATTCCAAAAATTCCGTCGGCAGGTTTCCCGGGCTACACTGGACTATACATCAGGGAAAATTCCCATAATTCCGTCGGCAGGTTTCCCGGGCTACACTGGACTATACATCAGGGAAAATTCCCAAAATTCCGTCGGCAGGTTTCCCGGGCTACACTGGACTATACATCAGGGAAAATTCCAAAAATTCCATCGGCAGGTTTCTGGAGCTACACTGGACTATACATCGGGGAAAATGCCAAAAATTCCATCGGGAGTTTTCCGGGGCTACACTGGACTATACATCAGGGAAAATTCCAAAAATTCCATCGGCAGGTTTCCCTGGCTACACTGGACTATACGTCAGGGAAAATTCCCAAAATTCCATCGGCAGGTTTCCCGGGCTACACTGGACTATACATCAGGGAAAATTCTAAAAATTCCATCGGCAGGTTTCCCGGGCTACACTGGAGTATACATCAGGGAAAATTCCAAAAATTCCATCGGCAGGTTTCCCGGGCTACACTGGACTATACATCAGGGAAAATTCCAAAAATTCCATCGGCAGGTTTCCCGGGCTACACTGGACTATACATCAAGGAAAATTCTAAAAATTCCGTCGGCAGGTTTCCCGGGCTACACTGGACTATACATCAGGGAAAATTCCAAAAATTCCATCGGCAGGTTTCCCGGGCTACACTGGACTATACATAAGGGAAAATTCTAAAAATTCCATCAGCAGGTTTCGGGGGCTACACTGGACTATACATCAGGGAAAATTCCCAAAATTCTGTCGGCAGGTTTCCCGGGCTACACTGGACTATACATCAGGGAAAAGTCCCAAAATTCCGTCGGCAGGTTTCCCGGGCTACACTGGACTATACATCAGGGAAAATTCCAAAAATTCCGTCGGCAGGTTTCCCGGGCTACACTGGACTATACATCAGGGAAAATAACAAAAATTCCATCGGCAGGTTTCCCGGGCTACACTGGACTATACATCAGGGAAAATTCCAAAAATTCCATCGGCAGGTTTCCGGGGCTACACTGGACTAAACATCAGGGAAAATTCCAAAAATTCCGTCGGCAGCTTTCCCGGGCTACACTGGACTATACATCAGGAAAATTCCAAAAATTCCATCAGCAGGTTTCGGGGGCTACACTGGACTATAGATCAGGGAAAATTCTAAAAATTCCGTCGGCAGGTTTCCCGGGCTACACTGGACTATACATCAGGGAAAAGTCCCAAAATTCCGTCGGCAGGTTTCCCGGGCTACACTGGACTATACATCAGGGAAAATTCCAAAAATTCCGTCGGCAGGTTTCCCGGGCTACACTGGACTATACATCAAGGAAAATTGTAAAAATTCCGTCGGCAGGTTTCCCGGGCTACACTGGACTATACATCAGGGAAAATTCTCAAAATTCCATCAGCAGGTTTCGGGGGCTACACTGGACTATACATCAGGGAAAATTCCAAAAATTCCATCGGCAGGTTTCAGGGGCTACACTGGACTATACATCAGGGAAAATTCCAAAAATTCCATCGGCAGGTTTCCCGGGCTACACTGGACTATACATCAGGGAAAATTCCAAAATTTCCATCGGCAGGTTTCAGGGGCTACACTGGACTATACATCAGGGAAAATTCTCAAAATTCCATCGGCAGGTTTCGGGGGCTACACTGGACTATACATCAGCGAAAATTCCCAAAATTCAATCGGGAGGTTTCCGGGGCTACACTGGACTATACATCAGGGAAAATTCCAAAAATTCCATCGGCAGGTTTCCCGGGCTACACTGGACTGTACATCAGGGAAAATTCCAAAAATTCCATCGGCAGGTTTCCCGGGCTACACTGGACTATACATCAGGGAAAATTCCAAAAATTCCATCGGCAGGTTTCCCGGGTTACACTGGACTATACATCAGGGAAAATTCCCAAAATTCCATCGGCAGGTTTCCCGGGCTACACTGGACTATACATCAGGGAAAATTCCAAAAATTCCATCAGCAGGTTTCGGGGGCTACACTGGACTATACATCAGGGAAAATTCCCAAAATTCCATCGGCAGGTTTCCCGGGCTACACTGGACTATACATCAGGGAAAAGTCCCAAAATTCCGTCGGCAGGTTTCCCGGGCTACACTGGACTATACATCAGGGAAAATTCCAAAAATTCCATCGGCAGGTTTCCCGGGCTACACTGGACTATACATCAGGGAAAATTCCCAAAATTCCATCGGCAGGTTTCCCGGGCTACACTGGACTGTACATCAGGGAAAATTCCAAAAATTCCATCGGCAGGTTTCCCGGGCTACACTGGACTATACATCAGGGAAAATTCCAAAAATTCCATCGGCAGGTTTCCCGGGCTACACTGGACTATACGTCAGAGAAAATTCCCAAAATTCCATCGGCAAGTTTCCCGGGCTACACTGGACTGTACGTCAGGGAAAATTCCAAAAATTCCATCGGCAGGTTTCCCGGGCTACACTGGACTATACGTCAGGGAAAATTCCCAAAATTCCATCGGCAAGTTTCCCGGGCTACACTGGACTGTACATCAGGGAAAATTCCAAAAATTCCATCGGCAGGTTTCCCGGGCTACACTGGACTATACATCAGGGAAAATTCCAAAAATTCCATCGGCAGGTTTCCCGGGCTACACTGGACTATACATCAGGGAAAATTCCCAAAATTCCATCGGCAGGTTTCCCGGGCTACACTGGACTGTACATCAGGGAAAATTCCAAAAATTCCATCGGCAGGTTTCCCGGGCTACACTGGACTATACATCAGGGAAAATTCCAAAAATTCCATCGGCAGGTTTCCCGGGCTACACTGGACTATACGTCAGGGAAAATTCCCAAAATTCCATCGGCAAGTTTCCCGGGCTACACTGGACTGTACATCAGGGAAAATTCCCAAAATTCCATCGGCAGGTTTCCCGGGCTACACTGGACTATACATCAGGGAAAATTCCAAAAATTCCATCGGCAGGTTTCCCGGGCTACACTGGACTGTACATCAGGGAAAATTCCCAAAATTCCATCGGCAGGTTTCGGGGGCTACACTGGACTATACATCAGGGAAAATTCCCAAAATTCCATCTGCAGGTTTCGGGGGCTACACTGGACTATACATCAGGGAAAATTCCCAAAATTCCGTCAGCAGGTTTCCCGGGCTACACTGGACTATACATCAGGGAAAATTCCCAAAATTCCGTCGGCAGGTTTCCCGGGCTACACTGGACTATACATCAGGGAAAATTCCCAAAATTCCATCGGCAGGTTTCCCGGGCTACACTGGACTATACATCAGGGAAAATTCCAAAAATTACATCGGCAGGTTTCCGGGGCTACACTGGACTATACATCGGGGAAAATTCCAAAAATTCCATCGGGAGGTTTCCCGGGCTACACTGGACTATACATCAGGGAAAATTCCCAAAATTCCGTCGGCAGGTTTCCCGGGCTACACTGGACTATACATCAGGGAAAATTCCAAAAATTCCATCGGGAGGTTTCCGGGGCTACACTGGACTATACATCAGGGAAAATTCCAAAAATTCCATCGGGAGGTTTCCGGGGCTACACTGGACTATACATCAGGGAAAATTCCAAAAATTCCATCGGCAGGTTTCCGGAGATACACTGGACTATACATCAGGGAAAATTCCAAAAATTCCA
>JAOEGL010000110.1:0-60009 GCA_034509955.1 Urosaurus nigricauda
CATAAAAGGACTTATCTGGAAGAATCTGAAATTTTGCAGTGATAAATCAATTATTTGATCATTGGAAACAAAACAACGTAGATGTGCAGCGACAATCATCTGATGAAGCGGGACACCACTGAGCATTTTCTTCTTCATATTTACCTCTTATGAAGGGAATTCCATGCAGTGTAGCTTGAATGGAGTCATCCCATCTACCTGAGTAAGGTCCATCTCCTCTGAGGTTTAGGGCCAGAACCAGGTGAAGGAGTCCAGAAGCCAACAAGAGACGGTCTCATTGTGGAGACCAGCAACAAAGTCTAACATCTCACCTTTCATGAGACAGAGGAACCTCAAGTGCCATTCACACGCTTGGGTTTTTTTCTCTAGGAGGTCTGTGTTGCCGTGGCAATGTATATTGGGTTTCTTTGTTCCCCTATTTGTTTTGGTTTTCGTGAGTCTCTTTGAGTCCATTTAACCCTGAGTGATTCACGCATGCCATTCCTTGAGGTTAAAACGGAGCTGCCATTTCAAATATTATGCCCCTGCTTAGGAAATCTCTCCCTTCCATTTTGGAAGGAACGATATAGAGCAATCTGAATCGATTCGAAAGCGTGTTCATTCGCACTGCCCACACTGTGGATCTAATTTTAGGGGGGAGGGGGGGAACATATCAAATATCCCAAGTAAATTCAATTTTTTGTCAGACACTCCACCAAACAAAGTGCACCGAGTGCATTAAGGACATCTGTGAACAACAGATGTCCAACAAGGGATACATCCTAGATTTATTTTAATAGTGTGAATGGGGCTTCAGATTGACAGACGTACTTAGCCCCCTCCTGTTTCTTCTGTGGCAAACTAAGGGGCTGTATAAAGAGCCCGGTAAGGGGCAGCTCTATGCCGCCCCTGGAAGCGTTGGATTGGGGATGTGGCAAACACATACTACACCCCAACCCAATGTAAAAAGAAGCAATGTTAACACAGCTCCTATTTGCGCTATACAAGGGATGCCATAAGCACCCCAGGGCAGCATTATGATGTCCCTCATGAGGAGAGCTGTTTGGATGCTGTGCACAAGGGACATCCTCATGGCACATGCCATCTGGATGGGTGCGTGCCAAGATGGCGCCCGGTGAGTGAACGTAGAGTTTTGAGCATGGAAACGCCCAGCCCTATCGCAGCCCTAGTTCAGGTGCAGGACGGCTTGCCGGTCTGTACAGCATGTAAGTTCATCACAGTAGTGGTCCATGTTCCAGAAGGACACATAGGCCTGATCTAGATTGGCAAAAAGAAGTGTGTTCATGGCTGCATGAAAGTCTAGCCTTTAGATGAGAAAAAGGGAAAGTGTGCCATGAAAACGCTTTTTTTGCATTTTAGGGGGAGAAGAAGCACCTTTGAAAAGGTGCTGGTTTTCCCAGCTTCTTTTTAAAAAACTGCGGAACAGCGCAGCTCCATCTAAAGGCTGTGGTGCAGCTGCTAAGCATTAAGGAAAAGGCAACTTCATGTCACACTTTCCTGCCAATCTAGAAAGCCCCATTGAAGGCTATGGTTGAACTTAGACTGAAGGGGAAAGAGAGACAGGTCAGAATACCTCAACAAATTTCATTCAGTTGAGGCTGAGCTGCTCAGGTCTAAAGGTTTTTGGCCTTCTTCTGAAATGTATCAGCAGCATTTAAACGTTGAGTGTTCCGGAAGCTCATTCTTGCAGATCTCTTACCTGGGAACAATCCCTGGGATGGGCTTCTCGATCACTTTAAACCATATCTCTCTCCTCCTTCTCAATAATGAATTCATTTGAAAAAAACTTCATATGCAGTACTTACAATACATGAAGAAAGAATGCTTCTGTTGGAAGCGGCTTCCTTCAGATGTCCCAGCTTGTTCTGATATTGGGCTGACGAGCTTCTTGACATCACCCACCTTTGGCAAACATGGTGGAGTATCATTCACAGCTGCCAAGATGACAAAGAAGGTACCCAAGCTAGTGAAGGTATTTTGGCACCTGAGGCAGAAAATCCCAGAAAAAAAACAACCACCCTCTCTTCTTTTCTAGAAGGAAACCTGGATCCTGTATAAAGACATGAAATATGCAACCATTCATGGTCCTTCATGCTCAACTGTTAACTGACTTTCCCTTCTGAATCCTAAACAGCTGCGGAACAAAAGGCGCATCATAATGGAAGCCATGGTGTATCATGTATGCCTTGTGTAGGCCACACTGGGATTGGCTACGAGCATCCTTCCAGAGTCCCTTTGGGACGGTGGGATACGTTGGCATATCTTGGAAAGAGATAGACAAGTTTTCAGTCCAGTACATAACCTTAAAACATAGCCAGGCCATCCGTGTTAGGCACGTAGCAAAGTACAACAACACCCCAAATCCACAAAAGAGTTTACAGTGGCTAACACCTTGTTATCCAATGGGGTTTGGTTCCAGGACCCCTGCTGATACCAAAATCTATGGATGCTCAAGTCTCATTCAATACAATAGCCGTGTAAAATGATGTCCCTTACATGAAATGGAAAAATCAAGATTTGCTTTTTGGAATTTATGTTTTTTTGGAAGGATATTTTCAAGCTGTGGATGCTTGAATCTGTTTATAAGGAGGGAACACTATTTTGGGAATTTTGCTTGGTCCAAACAAGGTATCACTGTTTTGTGGATTTTGGATGTTATTGTAAAACACAACTTTACTTTTCAAAGTACAGCGAGGCCAACCAATTGCTCTTGCAGGAGTAAGCAATGAATCATTTGTTGCCTCCTGAATTACCAGTCTTTAAGGTGTTCCTACTCGGAAGTAAATCAAACATTATCTGCCAGAGCCATTCCCAGCTATATTATTGGTGAGACAATGAAAGAAAAAGAGTTCTTAGCAAACAAAAACAAAGAGTTACAAGACCAGCTGGCCAATTATAGTCAGAAAAGCTGGCAAGAACAAGCAAGAATGATGACTAAAAAGTCAAGAAAAGCTGGAAATTTATTAGTTTGCATTTTCAGCCAAGTTCTGGCGATAGGATATTTGATAGGATATTTCGTTAATCCACTATACCTAAGAGCGAAATACCAAGTCTATAGAACTTGGTCAGATGAACTTCATGCGCTCCCAAGTCGAAGATATGATTGAAGGGCAGATGACAGGAGAGACATTGATAGAAACTGCTTAGCGTGGTCAGGGAGAGATACGAGCCCAGAGAGGAGAGATCCAGGGGCTGAGATGAGACCTGAGTTTCTAATGACTTTGAAATAAGCCCTAATGACTTTGAAGTAAGCCCTTCCCAAAATTTGGCCCTCAAGATGTTTAGGGCTGTAGGTGTTTCCCATAGTGCCCTGTATAAAATCATGGCATAAATGATATACATTTATATGACCCCTAGATGAACCCTGTCTGCTGGTCAAGCCTGGAAACTGGCCAGACCAGAAAGGACTGGTCAAACAGGAAAGAGAGGATTATAGCATAGTGGACACATCCTCTCAGACAAATACCATCACCAGATAGTAAAAGGGAGTCGCTCCAGATTGTGATCTAGTCATTAGGAGGTGTAATGTTTGTCCTCCTCGTACATCTCCCTTACAATCCGGGGAGCCTTGAGTCATCTCCTTCAGGCTGCCACCACAAAGGATTAATCCCTCTGAGTCTATCAGACCCTATTGTACAAACAATCAGCCCACCATTAAGCACCTTTGCCAGAGGGGATATTTTCCCTATAAGAACCCCCAATTTTCGGGCACTCAGTGTGCCAGCCCAGAGGTCTGCATACTCCACGTCAGTCTGATCTCTGAACCTGGACACCAGCAAGAGCCACTCAAGCGGAGTGGACTTGTCCCAGAAATCACTGTCTCTTTCGGATCCCCGAGGAGAATCCCCGCTTTGGTAAGCATCACCATTAGTCAAGCCTCAAACCTATTCCCAACGCTAACTACTGACTTTCCTCAGCCTTGTATGTTTGTGTGTGTAAGTGCATTGTGTGAGTGTCTTTTCCCTCTTAAATAAATTGGACTTTAATTAGACAAGCCTGTCTCTGCAGAATTCCTTGAACCCTGGCCCTCTTGGTATACACAGCGGGGGGCGACCTCGCAGGGTTGTTGTAGCAGACCCATCTTGCAATTTGAGCTAATAGTATAATTCCCCAACTAGGCTCTTGGCTACAATTTGGTGGAGAAAGCTTGGGCAAAGTAATCGTCCCCTGAGATCTGAACACTCCGACCGCGCAATCAGACTGTGCACATCTCGGAACGCAGAGAGAACGGGGACTCAAAAAGGAATTGTTGCAGATGCAGAGATAAATAGGAAGCTGCGTGACTGTGTTTCTTGTGTGAAAGGCCATAAGGGCAAAAGGACTGTCGTGGGTGGCTATCCCCCCTTTCTGTCTTTGGTCGTACGCTCTTCAGCCGGCTTGGCGTGAGCAATCCGGAGAGGAACGTATAGCTATCCTTGGGCCTGGAGTCGGAGTAGGTCTGCCCGACGCCCTATTTTTTGTTTTGCCCAACTTGTGGGTGGGAAAAAAAAGGCAGGGATAAGTTTCCCTTTTTGACCCCATTGCTAACAAAAATTAAACAATAGAGTCAAGTTTCAGAACCACAAACCCATTTGATAGCCGTAGAAAACCTTTGGTGAGACGAGGTAGGGGGGACAAGGAGACGTCCTTGATCCAAGCACCGTAAAACCAAGTGCCCAAAGGAGAAATTGCATTGATAGACCTCGGTGGAGGTGAATTAGAAAGTTTTTGGTTGGAATCTAGCTGGAAGAAGGCGCTGGGAAAGTGCCACTGCAGGAGCCCCCAGCGAGAGATTTCTCTAGTGAAGGGGAAGATAGGCTTCCCCCATTCCTAGCTGGGTCTAGTGGAAACTTTCCCTGACCCATTGAGTTTTTGTGTTTGGAAGACACAACAGAGAAAGAAGTGCACAATGGCACAAACAGAATTAGGAGAGGGAGGAATCCCAACAGTGACAGAAGGTTCCCAGGGGTTCAACTTAAGGGTTCTGTGGACGCCTCTGAGAGGGTCACAGAATGTTAGCTCTTTGTAAAGCAGAGAGTTGAATCAAGAGTAGGAGTCCGTGGGAGACTGTAAGTGAAGGTTCCCATATTCGCTGGGAGTGAGGATTCACTGGAAAGCTTGTTCAAAGGTTCTAAAATCCCTCCTAGGGCAGGACTCAACATGGAAAATGTACAAACAGTCATAGAGAGGTTAGTAAAGGCAGAAGAGCCAAGGAACCCTTAAGGTCTTGGCATGTTCTGTTTGAAGCCAGTGGGTTTTAACTCCTAGCTTCCCCTATGGGTACACCTCTTAAGGTCTCAGCCCATCCAGCTCAGTGGGTTTAAAACCCAGAGCCTTCTTTTCTTGTGTGCCTTTTAAGGAACACCCCATCTGGCTGCAGGTTTTAACCCCAGCCTGTCACTTCTGTGTTTTGAAGGATTGGAAGCAAGCGGAGGGAGAGAATAGCCATTTTCCCTCCAAAGATCAGGGCTTAGCTATCCCCCTGGACATTTGGGTCTGCTCTCCAACAGTAATTTTTGGAGGGTAGTATAGAGGAAAAACCCCAAAAGTCAGAACCCTAGAGGTTGCCTGGCTTTGAACTTCTCCCTTGGCAGAGAGGGGAAGAAAAGACCAAGAAGCTCCTTAAAGGGTCTTGGTTGCTTTAATTTGGAGCAAGTGGTTTTAACTCAAGCTCCACAGGGGAAAAACCTTTTAAGGTTCCCACCAACTCGGGCTGACATTGGGTTTAAACCCAGAGCCCATCACATAGAAGCCTTTAAGTGTTTTGCAACAGACTTGGAGGACGGTCCTCCAAAGAAAAGGACAGCCAGGTCCCAGGTCCCTTCTCAGAAAGTTCTCAAGATTCCAAGGGCTCCCCTACTAAAATGGAAAGAGAGCTGGCAGTCCAAATCAGCCACCTCAAGGCAGAGAATTCCCATCTAGCAGCCTCCCTTAAGGATGCTTTAAACAGAATCCAAAAATTGGAAGAATCATGCAAACAAGAACCAGCCCCTTTTCCCATCTCAGAAGTTCGTGCAATGGCAGAAGTGTTAGGTCCCTTGAATCAGGAAACTTCCATCACTTGGATGTTGCAAGCTGCGAATAGCCTCCCACCATCAGCAAATGGCTTCTATTTGACCCAGATCGCCAGATTCTGTATGTCTCCCTTAGACAGAAATAAACTAGAGGAAACAGTGATGTGTTGTGATCTTCTGTCCACAGGAAGATACCCTTGGATGTGCCACATTTTGAGCCTCTTGTGGCCAGGAAAATGGGCTTGGGATCTCTATTATGAACAGGAACAAAGAACAAATGAAGATCCAGAGGCATACCTTGCCAGAAAGAAGTTGCTGGCTAAGATAGGTTTTCCCTCTGGGGAAAGGAAGAGGGATTTTATCAGTGAGCTATATAATGGACTTCATCCCAAAAGCAAGGAGGTTTTGGACCGCTTAGAAACAACATCATATGAGGGGCTGGATACCTATTTAGGAAAGTTATAGTGTCTTTCGCATGAGTTCCGTTTAAAGGTAGCAAAAAGGAAAGAAAAAGCTGAGGTTATAAGAAGGGAGAATAAAAAGAAGAATAGGGAGAGTTTCCCAAGAAGACGCTTCCCAGGTCCTCCTAAAAGCCCCACTCAAAGGGAAATGGAGACTTCCGAGGGTCCCAGTCTCCCTAAGAGACAACAGCTCCCAGAGACTCTTGAGAAGGTCCCTTCCCCTCAGCCTCAAGGGCCAAAAACCAGCAACGGCCCCACAAACCTCAGAAAGGCAAACCCTCATAGCCCACATCGAAGGAAAAATGTCTTCCTTCCTTCTAGAAACACCCCTGCTGCAGGTCGGACTACTGTCCACAAGCAGGAGGATAATGGTCACGCTCCATATGAGCACCCAGGGGCCAAGAGGGTCAAAACCCCAGGAAACGTGGCATGGATTCAGCCAGAAAACCCCAAGCATTGCAAACCTTTCCAGCCAGGCATGCCAGAGAAAGGGAATCCTAGAGGTCATTCATCCCATCCCCGAGGTTTACATTGGAATGGCAGTGGGAGATGTGTTCCTAGAACGAAAAACATTGCCTCAGTCACAACCCAGCCCCTGGACCAAGAGGTGAGCGACACTGTCTCAGCCTTGGACCCAGAAGGTAGCTTTCGGAAAGGAATCTTAGAGACTGCCCTTTAAGAGGGAAATAAAAACCTTGCAGACATTTTTAGCATGTGCATGGGATGGTGTAAATGCTAGGATTGTAGAGAACAGGGAATTTTCTTTTCCCCTCTCCTAGATCGGGTTTGCAAAAGGATGCAGACTTCATGGAATACTTGGCTGCTAGAAGCCAAGAAAACTGGATCATGGGCAAGGGAGTTGCAAAGCAGATTTGGAGCACAGTCCTACATTTGTAGGGCAGTCCTAAAATAAGAGGATGGTCCTACATTTGTAGAACAGTCCTACATTTGTAGAACAGTCCTACATTTGGAGGACAGTCTTACATTTGGAGGAGGGCCTACATTTGTAAGACGGTCCTACATTTGGAGGACTGTCCTACATTTGGAGAATGGTCCTCCAATTGTAGGACCATCCTCCAATTGTAGGACCATCCTCCAAATGTAGGACTGCCCTACAAATGTAGGACCGTCCTTAAATCATATGACCGTCCTCCAATTGTAGGACTTTCCTACAAATCTGAAATGTCATACGTAGGACCATCCTCCACATGTAGGACTGTCCTCCACTTTTCCGCCACATGGCTGTGCTGAAAATCGAGATTGCCCTACTCTTCTCCACTTGTAGGACATATCCTGGAAATGTGTTCGTCTTTCTGTTCATGAGCCCATTCTTGTTCCCACTGAGCAATTAGAGTTGGAAAACTCTCTGTCTTAGAAGTCAGCTATTCCCAGACCTTGGACCTCCAGATGTTTTGAACCTCACCTCCCACAACTCCTGACTCTTGAGCAAGGTACGGTAGCTAGGGTTTCTGGAAATTGAAGTCAAAAACAAATGGAGGACCAAGAAAAGATCTGTTCAGAGGGACACAGTCATGAATTATACCCTCCTGTGGCAATGTGGGGGGTGTCCTAGAAATTTGGGTCGGGGGACTACAAATGATGGGAGGGATGTGTCCTCCACAGAGCTGTCCTAGAAATCCAGATTGCCCTACTCTTCTCCACTTGTAAGACATGTCCTGGAAATGTGTTGGCCTTTGAGTTGCTAATCCACTACTGGTTTCCAATAAACAATAAGAGAAGGGACACTCCATGGCTTAGGAGTTTATCATACGAAAGAGATTGGGCATTTATCCCATGAATATCCTGGAAAAATCCCGTGATTACATGAAAGTATTTCACATGACGCCGTACAAAGCTTCCATTCAAGAGGTCACAAAGAAGCATTAACACACATCTCTTTCCTTTGGGGATTTCAGTGGCAAGGCATTTCCCACCGCTTTATTTCCACAATTGTGTGTAGTGACCATTCGCGCAATGACTCTCCATTTTCGCTTTCTTTCTGGTATGATTTAAATGGACTTGAATCGCTCTTTAATGCCAAAATTAGCCCCAGTGTGATAAAGGCCTTCGAAGTCAGCCATTCCCAAATTTTAGACCTCCAGAGGTTTTGAACGTCACGAACAAGCTACCTATGGCTTCCAGAATTTGAAATCGAAAATACCAGGAGGACAAGAGAAAGATCTATTCAGAGGAACAGAATAATGATTTCTACTCTACTGTGGCAATGTGGGACGTGTCCTGGAAATATAGGTCGGGTCCTAGAAATGTAGGACAGGGACCCTACAAATGCAGGGTAGATGCCACCCGTAGGATGTGTCCTCCAGATGACTGTCCTACAAATCTAGATTGCACTACTCTTCTGTACTTCTGGAACACGTACAGGAAATGTGTCGGCCTTTGAGTCGATAGACCGATTCTGCTTCTGACTAACCAAGAAGAGTTAGGAGACTCTCTCAGTGAGAAGTAGGCCCTTCCCAAAATTTGGCCCTCAAGATGTTTAGGACTTTCGGTTGCACAACCGCTGGCGCTTGTCCAAGTTACCTAGGACTTCTGGGAGTTGAAGTTTAAACCACCTAGAGAAGCAAGGAAAGAGGAAATAATGAATCCTATTTTATTTTGGGAATGGTGGAGATATGCTGGAAATTTAGGTCAGGTTCTGCAAACGTGGAGGGCAGCCTCCATCTGTAGGCTGTGTCCTCCACATGGCTGTGGTAGAAATCTAGGTTTCCGAAATGTAATGGAGTTGTAAGACATTCCTAGAAAAAAGGATTCTGTTGCGTTGGACTGTGCCGGACCTCTTGGGGTGTAATACAACTGTGGTTTGCCTCATAGAGGCTCGTCTCCCACATGTAGGACTGTCCTCCAACTCTGGCTGCTCCTGCGTAGGACTGCCGTCCACATGTCGGATTCTCCTCCAAATATGAATTGCCCTACACAGGACCACTCTCCACATGTAGGGCCGTCCTACAAATCTGGATCACCATATGTAGGAATGTACTCCACATGTAAAATTGCATTGCAAAACTGTGTTTTCCAACAAAGGACTGTCCTCAACATGTAGAACTCTCCTACAAACCTGGGTTGCCCTAGATAGGACATCTTCCACATATAGGCCTGTCTTACAATCTTCCAAATGTTGGACAGCCCTACATACCTGGATTGTGCTACATGGGACCATACCCCCACATGTAGGTCTTCCCTACAAATCTAGATTGTGCTACGTAGGACTGTTCTCCACATGTAGTGCTGTCCTAAGAAACTGAAATGTCCTTCGCAGGACTGTCCTCCACATTTAGGACTATCCTACAAACCTAAAATGTCCTACGTAGGACCATCCTCCAAATGTAGGATCGTCCTCCAAATGTAGGACCGTCCTCCAAATGTAGGACCGTCCCCCAATTGTAGGACTGTCCTACAAATGTAGGACCGCCCTCCAATTGTAGGACTTCCCTACAAATGTAGGACTGCCCTACAAATGTAGGACTGTGCTCCAAATCTGAAATATCCGACATAGGACTGTTATCCACATGTAGGACTTTCCTACAAATCTGAAATGTCATACATAGGACCATCCTCCACATGTAGGACTGTCCTACAAGACTACTTTGTCCTCTGTAGAGCCAGCCTCCGCATGGAGGACGTCCTGCATATATTCATTCCCCTACGAAAAAACAGCCTCCAATGCAGGACCATCCTACAAACTTCCAAACGTACCCCCTTGGAATCTCATCTGCCTCTACCACTGCCTTACAAATCTGACATGCATCCCACACATTCAGGGATCTCCTCAAAACACATTCATCAGGGGAAGCCCTAGAAATTTGCTGCTCTACAACAAACGAAACCTACTGTGTACATGGGGGACCTTTCCTGGAAATCAAGGATGCCACCTGAATATGGAGGACGGCTGCTGGCAATGGAGGATGGCTCCGACAATTCTACCATCTCTCCTGCTTTGGCCTTTCAGTCCCTAGCCCCATTCTGCTTCCCACAAACCGACGAATCTTGGGAGACTCTGGGACATAGAACTCAGCCATACCCAAACATTCTTTATTTATAGCCTGCTCCTCTGTCAACCAATCGGAGCGGAGCCAAGCTAGCTGGGGCCTCTGGGAGTTCAAGTCAAAGCACCTGGAGGAACACGGCAAGATGTGTGTAGAGGAACACGATCATGAATTTTACTCTATTATGGAAATGGGAGATGTGACCTGGAAATTAAGCTCAGGTCCTGAAAATGTAGGACAGGGGTCCTACAAATCCTGGGCTGCCTCCACTTTTCCGCCACATGGCTGTGCTGAAAATCGAGATTGCCCTACTCTTCTCCACTTGTAGGACATATCCTGGAAATGTGTTCGTCTTTCTGTTCATGAGCCCATTCTTGTTCCCACTGAGCAATTAGAGTTGGAAAACTCTCTGTCTTAGAAGTCAGCCATTCCCAGACCTTGGACCTCCAGATGTTTTGAACCTCACCTCCCACAACTCCTGACTCTTGAGCAAGGTACGGTAGCTAGGGTTTCTGGAAATTGAAGTCAAAAACAAATGGAGGACCAAGAAAAGATCTGTTCAGAGGGACACAGTCATGAATTATACCCTGCTGTGGCAATGTGGGGCGTGTCGTAGAAATTTGGGTCGGGGCCTGTCAGAATCCTTGTAGTATTCTTCCAGATATGGGTGAGTAGGTGTAGTTGGGGATGATGGTACATAGTTAGCTGCTAGATATAAAGGAGGAGTGCATAACGGTGCCAGGAGGATTTATCAATTGATCATGGTGCTGCTCAGCTCTAAGCTTGGAATGCAGTAGTTTCTGGTGGGAAGCGTTCAGCTAAGGGGAGAGATAAGGTGGAAAAGGAAACCAATGGAAAATAACTGGAATGGGCTTTTCGCGGGCTTTTGTGAGAAGGGGGGAGGTGTGGTCCTTTGGGATGTATAGGGGTGCTGGGCGGGGACTGGTCAGTCTCAGCTAAGAAGCTGAATGGTGTGGTTTTGCTGATCCTGGAGCATCAATAAAGTTCTGTTTATTCTACATAAAGCTGACTGGTTGATTGTCTAGGATTCTGGACCCCTGTTCTGACAGTTAGCTGAGATTCACCAAACCCTCAACTCTTCTCTGAAGCAATGCAGGAGCAGGAGACTTCAGAGGAGCCTTTCACAACTCAGACGGCGGAGGCAGCGGAGGAGGACAAGGCCTCGGCAGCGGGGGCAGGCGCGTTACCAAAGGCCACGAGACTCCCAGTGCTACAGACTCCGGTGAGCGGAGGACAGTGGTTTGGACAACCGGTGGCTCCGATGCGGACCCGAGATCGGAGGAGGGCCACTCGGTGGTCGGATTGGGACATGGGTTTCACGCAGCCCTTGAGAGTACAAACGGGCGAGGAGGCAGAGCTAGGTGAGCAAGTTGCCTACCTTTGGGCCGATGTGGACAGATTGCATGACCTCCTGAGGGAACTGCTGGCTACACACAAGGGACGCCCGGACGGGACGAGAGAGGGGCGAGAGGCTGACGTCGCGGCGGTTGCACCAGCGGTCCTAGCACAGGATGAGGCACCGCAACCGGACCAGCAGGTAGTTCGCCCGGTACCAGACCGTCAGTTAGACCCACAGGCCCGGAAGTTGGGGGTTAAGTTCGACGGGGACCCCCAGACCCTCCCCTATTTTTTTGTCCCAGGTGGCTGACCACATGGATGAATGGGGGCCCACCTTTCCCTCAGAAGCGGCTAAGGTGAAGTGTGTGGCGAGGCACCTCAAAGGGGAGGCAGCCAACTGGCTGGTGCAGCTGTACGATTGCCAAGCGGCTGAGCTGCGAAGTCTGGCGGACTTTATGAGAGCCCTGAGAGCCAGATTCGAAGACCCGTTCAGGGCTGGCACCGCCCTGGCCGGTCTGAAGGCCCTAGACCAGGGCACCAGATTCGTCTCCGAGTATGCTATGGAGTTTCGGAGATTGATTGCCCAAGTGCCAGACTGCACCGAGGGGATGAAGATCCAATATTTTAAGGAGGGACTGCGTCCCGACATTGTGAACAGGGCACTTAACCTGGGCAACCCCCCTACGGCTATGGAGTGGATTCGTTTGGCTGGAGAGGCAGAGGCAGTGCTGCACGAGATTCGGATGCTAACCCAGCGGAGGAATAAAGGGGGCAAGGGAAGAGAAACCCAAGTCGTTGGGGAGAGAGGCAAAGGCAAGGTTGGGCAGACCGTCGGGGAGGAGAGAGAGCGACGCCGTCGGCTGGGGCTGTGCCTGGGTTGCGGGTGCAAAGGCCACCTGGTCGCCAGCTGCCCGGATCGTATCCCGGAGAAGAAAACATCCCCCTCCGCGCCCCCTCCAGCGCAGGCTCCCAAGAAAGGGAAGGGGAAGGCAACGGTGAAAAGCTACATTGATCGCGGGTTTCAAGTGGTGACGGAGGCCGAGGAGGAAGTCTGGACCGACGACGACAGTGCCGATGGAGAGGAGCCGGCTTTAAACTCCCCGAGCCTGCCTTAAAAAGCGGCCAGAGGCAGGCTGGAAGTGGGGACGGCCGCAAACCTATGGTGAGTGGGGGCATTCCCCTCTATACCTTGACGGTGACTTTGGTGGTGGGACGGGGGCAGAGAGCCATGACCCTAACAGCGGCAGTGGACTCGGGTTGCACTAGGTGCTTAGTCAAGCCAGAGGTGGTTAAAAGCCTGGGCATAAAAACCCAAAACCTGCAGGACCCCATCTCTTTCTCCCAGATGGATGGCAGCTTGATGGGGGGGGGGGGCAAGCTTTGAAGGAGCGAACCACCACAGTGTGGCTGGGAATAGCAGACCACTGGGAACGGATTCAGTTGGTGGTGGGACCCACGTATCATTATCACCTCATGCTGGGGATCGATTGGCTACATCACCATAACCCCCACACTAAGTGGAGGCAGAGACTATTAATTTTTGATGACCCAGGCTGCCAGAGCCACCATTTGGACCCCACTATCAAAGTCCCTCCAGTGCAACAGTCGGTGATGATACCCCGACCCCAGGCGAGCGAGGCTGCCACTCACTTAGAGCCGGTGAACTGGGGAGGGGACGAAGGTGCAGTGGAACCGGGTGGCAGCCCAGAGGAGGCAGTGGCTTCCTACCTGGACTGTTATGAGGATCTTAAGGAGGTGTTTGAATCTAAAGAGAGCGACATGGTGCCACCGCACAGAGAAACGGACTGTGCCGCTTCCCAGGCAGCGCGGCAGCAGGAGAGAGAGCGAGCGGGGCAGGACTCTTTGGCCCCCAGGGACATCCTCCACCCCCAGCAGGCGGCGGGAGCGCGCAGGGCGAGGCTTTAAAGCCAAGCCCCAGGAACACCTTCCTCCTTCCCAGGCAGCGCGGCGGCAGGAGAGAGAGCGAGCGGGGCAGGACTCTTTGGCCCCCAGGGACATCCTCCACCCCCAGCAGGCGGCGGGAGCGCGCAGGGCAAGGCTTTAAAGCCAAGCCCCAGGAACACCTTCCTCCTTCCCAGGCAGCGCGGCGGCAGGAGAGAGATCGAGCGGGGCGGGATAACTCCCCAGGCTTCTGTTCAATCCACCACTCCTCCCTACTGTCCTAGCTTCCACATTGCTGTGGCGAACCGACGGTTGTTTCCCAGTATTTGGGGACACCCACAAGTTGTGGCAAGAGTTGTGTTTTAAGCACAGCTAAATCTCTCCTGGATACAGGAAAGTCAGAGGGGTTCCACGAAGACACAATCTCCAAACCCAAGAGGAATAGAAGTTTCTACAAACAACTGGCTTCATTCCTCGGGCCAGGACGTCAAGGAACTTTCCACGGCCACATCATTTATTGCGGTAAACGCACAGGAACGGCAGCAATTTTTAAGGTGTAGGCAGAAGGTTACACTCTTCTGGTCATTTTGTTTGATTGGTGTACCTCTCACTGATTGTGTTTTTTTTTATATTTCTTTTCTTCTTCTTTCTTCTCTTTAATCTCAATTCGGAATATTTCTTCAGATGAGAGGACCCCAAAAAAGGCTTGTTGAGTTTTAGTTAACTCTGGTTAATTGTTAATCCGAAGTACAGCATCTATTTTGCAAAGTGATAATACACATGCCTAGTGGTATAGAATTTAAAGCTAGAAAAAAAAGCGTTATTAATACTCTGTAATAATTATATAAATGTGTATATGTGAATATATATATATATATGTATATAGATATATATAAATAGATATATCTTCACAGCAATCTAATAGAACAAAATGGATCCAAGGAAAAAAAATCAAATAGGGAAAACACAGAGTATACAACAAACAATACAACGCAGACCATCATTAGATCATCAGCAACAAATTGGAGAATGTAATCCACATTTATTAGAAGAAATTCGAAAATTATCGGCAGATTTAAGTGAAAAGATGAGTTTATTACAAAGAGAAATGTCAGATTTTAAAACAGAGATTCGGAAAGAATTAAGATCAGATCTGAAAGAGCTAAGAATATCAGTAGATAAAGCAACCTCAGAAATTGTTAAAATAAAAACCAAAATGGATATAATTGAAGAAAAATATATAGACCAAGAAAAGAAATTGGAGGAATTAAATAATAAACAAGATATTCAAATGGAAGAAAATCTTAAATGGGAGTGTAAACTAAGGGAAAAATCCTTAAAAATTAGGGGCCTACCCGAGATGGATAATGAAAATCTTTATGAATTTTTGATTCCTAAATTGGCAGAATACTTGAATTATGATTTACAAATTTTCTGTTTTGGAATTGAAAGAATCTTTAGATTAAATTCCCAGATTGCAAGGCAAAAGAAAATTCCAAGAGATATTGTAATAAACTTTTTAAGTCGACAAATTAGAGACCAGATAATCAGAAAACACAATGAGCAACCCTTAAAAATAGATCAAATTGATTTGCAGATTTTTAAAGATGTCCCATCAAAAATTTTGAAAAAACGTAAAGACTATAAATTTCTGACATTTTATTTGAGAAAGGTAAATATTCCGGATGGTTAATTCCAGAGGGTCTTTTATTTTGGTATAAAAAAAAGAAATATGAAATCAAAACAATCCAGGAAGCGAAGAAAGTCTTAAATGCTATTACAAAAGATCATAAGAAAGAAGAAAACCGTACAAACAATAAACAGAGTAAAGAACTAGAGGACAAACAGAAAACAAAAGAGTACTATTTAAGAAACCCCAGGAAGAAACAACCACTTTTAGATAAAGAAGAAGAGGACAAAAGTAAGGAAGAATCAGAGCCCAATAGAAGTACTGACCTTTACAATAAACTAGACATGAATCGAGACACAGATGAAATCCAAAAATCAGATAGTGAACTGGAAGAAGACGATCAAGATGAGATCTCGGAGGACGAAAATTTGCCCGCGGGCAAAGAAGCTAATAAAGATTCAGAATCTGAAGACATTCTAGATGCACAAGATCCTTAAATTCATCTCATGGAACGTAAAAGGTATAAATAGATTGATAAAACGTAAGAAAATATTTCACTATCTAGAAGGCCTAAAATGTGATGTCACTTGTTTACAAGAAACACATATTAAAAAAGGAGATACTCATTATTTAAATAATTGGAAATTAGGACAACACTTTGCCTCCACCGCAACTAAAAAAAAGAAAGGTGTAGTTTTATATATTAACAATAAGTTAGAGGCTGAAGAGGTAATAAATGATAAAAATGGCCATTATGTTGGCGCTATTGTAAACTTACAAGACCAAAAAACATTGATATTGGGAGTATATGCCCCCAATGAGAAAAAAGATAAATTCTACCAAAAACTGTTGAATAAGGTAAAAGATATTTCGTTTGATGCAGCCATATTATTAGGTGATTGGAATGGGGTGGTTAACCCCCAGATAGATAGATTCTCAAAAAATAAAAAAAATAAAGCCTAAGCAAGGGAAACTACCCAAATCCTTTTTCAACCTAATGGAGTTTTGTGAAGCATACGATACCTGGAGATTAAAAAACCCCTCAGCTAGAGATTACACTTTCTTTTCTAAGTCACATAACTCTTGGGCAAGAATAGATTTTTTTTTAACCTCAGCAATCTTTTGTCCCAAAATCAAATTGATTGACATGTTACCAAATTTTCTTTCTGACCACAAACCAATCACCATGGAACTGTGGCTCAATAGACAGAATTACAATTGGAGAATGAATGACATTTTGCTAAATGATGAGAAAATAGTACAAGACGCAAAAATAGAACTTAAAAATTATTTTAAAGAAAACTTAAATGGGGAGGTTAAAATTAACGTGGTTTGGGAGGCGATGAAACCCGTCATAAGAGGTTTCTTTATAAAAAAAAGGTGCAGAAAGAAAAAAGGAACAAAACAAAAAATTAACAAGTCTGTTAGAACAACTAAAAGAAAAAGAAAAACAATTACAACTTAATGACTCTGATAAAAAGATTCAAGAGGAGATTAAAATTACACAAAATCAGATTTCTCTTTTATTAGTGGACCAGATAAATAAAAAAATGAAATATATGAAGCAAAGATACTTTGAATCAGCCAATAAACCAAGCAAATTATTGACATATAAACTGAGGAAACATCAGAAAAAAAAAACAAATTTTGAAAATAAAGTATAATGATAATTTATATACGAAACAGAGTGAAATTAAACAAGTTTTTGTTAATTATTATACCCTTTTATTTAAAGAAAATTTAACTAAAAAAGAGATTATTAAGAACTATCTGGACAAGATAAATATCTTGAAGATAAGTGAAGAACAAAAAGCCTTCTTAAATAAGGAAATAACTATCCAAGAGATTAAAGATGCGATTCAGCATAGTAAGTCTGGGAAAGCAACAGGCCCAGATGGTTTTTCAGCTGAGTTTTACAAGATCTTCTCAGAAGAACTAATTAACCCGTTGCATAAAACAATAAATAGTATCCTTCTAGGCCAAATTCCTAATTCTTGGTCCGACTCTAACACTACATTAATACCCAAGGAGGAAAAAGATGCAGCTGACCCCAAAAATTATAGACCCATAGCTCTACTTAATGTAGACTATAAGATTTTTGCTTATATATTAGCTTCAAGGCTGAAAAAGATTCTCAAGATTTGGATAAATGAAGATCAGAGGGGATTTTTACCTGGTAGAAAAATGAAGGACAATATAAGATATTTATTGAACATTATTGAATATCACGACAAAAGAATTGAAAAAAAGCTGGCTATGGTCTTTCTAGATTTTGAAAAGGCCTTCGACCGGGTTAATTGGGTCTTTTTAAAAGAAGTTATCAAGAAAATGGGATTAGGTCAGAATTTTGAGAAGTGGATAGATCATATATATAGTAATCAGCAGACCAGCTTGATAATCAATGGAGAAAAAACAAAAAAAATTAATATTTTAAGAGGTACACGGCAGGGCTGTCCCTTATCCCCTTTATTATTTATCTCTGTGTTGGAAATTCTTAATAACATAATCAGAAATTATACAGCTATAGAAGGAATAAAAGTCAAAGGAAAGGAGATAAAGCTGAAGGCGTACGCTGATGATTTAGTTCTTATTATGTCTAATCCAACCGAACAAATTGTTAAAGTCAACCAAATACTAGCTCAATTTGGGGATGTATCGGGGCTGATCGTTAATAAGGAAAAAAACCTCAATCTTGATGATGAATTTAAATAAATTAGAAAAACAGCAATTAGAGTCAGGTTCTAAATACAAAATTAAAGAGAAAGTAAAGTACTTAGGTATTTGGCTAACAACAAAAAATGTGGACTTATTTAAAAATAATTATTATAAAATATGGCAAAATATAAAAAATGACATGATTAGATGGGGAAAGTTAGGATTGTCTTGGTTAGGAAAAATTGCTACAGTAAAAATGAATATCCTACCAAAAATCATTTTCCTTTTCCAGACCATACCTATCTTGACAAACGAAAAACCCTTCGTTCAATGGAACAAGGATATTAGTAAATTCATATGGAATAGCAAAAAACCTCGGGTAAGATTTAAAATTATGCAGGATGATGTTAAAAGAGGGGGTTTGGGACTTCCAAATTTTAAAATTTATTACCATTCATGTTGTTTTGACTGGCTAACAGATTGGTTTAAATTAGAAAATAATGATCTATTAAATTTAGAAATGGCTGACTTAATTTACGGAGTACATGCATACTTATTTTATGACAAAATAAAAGTAAATAATGCCTTCATGAATCATTTTATAAGAAAATCGTTAATTAAAACTTGGGTTAAATATAAATCCCTAATTTATAAAAAGTTTCCTTTTTGGGTCTCAGTGAACGAGGCCTTCCATAAGAATGACATGATGGGCAATGGGAAATGGTTAACGTACAAAGATCTGGTTAAGCCGGATAAGACGAATAATACAATCAGACTGAAAACACAAGAAGAATTGGGGATAGAAGGTATACAAATAAATTGGTTTCCCTACCGACAAATAAAAGAAAGATTCATATATGATACAAAATCAATGGGAATCGAACTAATGCAACAAGATTTTGACAAGATTATCTTTGCAGATAATCCAAAAAAAATTTCTTTATATTATAAATTTCTTTTAAAAATGGAAATGCATGAGGAGTATATTAAAACCCCGATGATTAAATGGGCCCAAGATCTGAAAGAGACACTGTCATTAGAACAATGGGAAAAAACCTGGCAGAAAAGACTAAGATATACCGTATGTACAGAAATTAAGGAGAACTATTTTAAAATGCAGAATCGATGGTATCTTACCCCTATTAGAATATCTAAAATTTATAAAAACAATAGCATAACTTGTTGGAGATGCAAGAAAAATCCTGGTTCTCTGTTACATATGTGGTGGAATTGTGACACAGTTAAAAAATATTGGAAGCAAATTCATGAAACAATTCAAAAAATCCTTAATTATCCATTTAAATTGGATGCGAAATGTTATCTTTTAAACATGATATCAGACGAATATATGGAAAATAAATGTGGCGTTCTTTTATTCTATATGATCTCTGCAGCCCGGATAATCCTTGCAGCTCACTGGAAAGAAGAAATCAATTTGAACTGGAATGACTGGTTACTGAAATTGACAACATATATGGAATCAGACAAACTTACCTGCTTGATTAGGGGAAATGATTGGAATAAAAGGAAAAAATGTTGGATTCCGTTAATAGAATTTATTAAGAATGAAAAGAAATTGGATAAATTTGAATGTTGATTTACAGGGGGGGGGGGGATGATAGAAAGAAAGTAAGAAAGAAAAGAAGAAAGTAAGAAACAACGTAGAATCCATTTTGTGTTTTAAGACAGAGTAATTCCTTTTATTTGGAGAACAAAACAAGATAGGGCATTATATGACAAAAATTTAAACGGCAAATAGAAAACTTAACAATGTAATTAATGTATTAATGACGTAAATTGGTAATGATTTAACAGATTAATGAACTCTCTATGGAAGCATATGCCTAGGTGAGCAGATGGTTTAGGTTTGTTTTTGTTTTTATTCTTGTTTTTGTTTTGTTTTTCTTTTTCTTTTTTTTCTTTTTTTTCAGTTAGCTGTTTGTTTATGTATGTGTATGTTTATATGGAGTGTGATATTTGTGTGTTGTATACATGATTTTAAACTTCAATAAAAATTCTTTAATAATAATAATAAAAAGAAACGGACTGTGCCATTGAGATAGAGCCCGGTGCGCCCCTGCCTAAGCCAAAACTGTACCCCATGACCCCCCGGGAGTTATCCACCCTTAAGGAGTTTATTGAAAAGAACTTGGCGAGAGGATTCATTAGACCATCCACCTCCACTTTTGCAGCACCAGTGTTCTTTCGGGAAAAGAAAGATGGAACGCTGCGGCTGGTCACGGACTATCGAAACCTAAATGGGATTTGTAGCACCAATAAGTACCCTCTGCCTTTAATGAAGGACATGCTGGGTCGGTTGGCCACGGGCAAGGTGTTTACCAAACTAGGCTTGAGGGACGCTTATTATAGGGTACGGATTAAAGAGGGGGATGAACATAAGACTGCATTTAATTGCCCTTTAGGGGCCTTTGAGTATCTGGTCCTCCCCTTTGGGCTATCGGGAGCCCCCGGGGTCTTCATGAGACTCATAAACGAGGTACTACACGACCTGCTGTTTGAAGGGGTGCTGGTATACTTGGACGATGTTCTAATTTACTCTCAGGACCTGGAGAGCCATGTGCCACTGGTGCGAGAGGTGTTGCAGCGCCTGCTTGATAACCAACTATACGTAAAACTGTCTAAATGTCACTTCCATACTGACAAATTGGATTTTTTGGGGTATCGGGTGTCGGCCCAGGGGATTGAGATGGACCCGCAGAAAGTGCACACTGTTCTGAGCTGGGCCCCCCCTAAGACTCGAAAACAAGTACAAAAGTTTCTGGGCTTTGCCAATTTCTACAGGCAGTTCATCCCGGACTTTGCTAGAATAGCACTGCCAATTACGGATCTTTTGAAAACCAAAACCCAGGAGGGAGGGGGCAAGGGCGAGAAGGTTAAAGAAAAGAAACAGCCCAAACCCTCTACCCCGATTCACTGGACAGATCAATGCCAGAGAGCATTTGAGCAGTTGAAGCTCTTGTTTAGTTCAGAACCCATTTTACTTCACCCTGACCCCGACAAGCCGTTTGTCATTCAGGTGGACGCGAGTGACCACGCAGTAGGGGCTGTGTTGCTACAGAAGGACAATAATGGGCTGTTGAGGCCTTGTGCCTACGTGTCTCGCAAATTCCAAAAGGGGGAGCTGGGGTGGCCCACTTGGGAAAAGGAAGCTTTTGCAGTAAAGAATGCGCTGGACAGTTGGAGACAGTTTTTAGAGGGGGCGCCTCACCCTTTCGAAGTTTGGACGGACCATCGTAATCTAGAGGCCCTGCAAACTCCCCGAAAGCTAACTCCCAAACAGAGGAGGTGGGCCAAGGACTTTTACAAGTACAAATTCAAACTAAAGTTCCTCCCAGGAAGACAAAACATTTTAGCTGATGCCTTATCCAGGCTCCCCCAGCATATGGGGAAAGAGCAAGTTCCTCTGCAAGCCATTTTCTCCCCTGAACAGTTGGGACTGACTGTAGTGACTCGTAGCCAGGCTAAGCAGAAACCGGTCGACCCTTTGCCCCAACTGGATGGGCTGCTACAAAAGATAAAAGGGGAAGCTGGGAAAGATGAGTGGCTTCAGAAGCACAAAGATCGGTTGGTTTTGAACTCACAAGGTTGTGGACCAAGGGCTCTCAAATTTATGTCCCTGCATCAGTACGGCCTGAGGTTCTTAAATTGTGCCATGATTCGAAGGCAGCAGGTCATTGGGGATATTTAAAGACTTGGCACAAGGTTCGGAAAACTTACTGGTGGGAGGGGGTGAGAGCTGAGGTGGAAGAATATGTGAAGAGCTGTCCGGTGTGTGCCCGTGCCAAACCAGTCGTAGGCAAGCCCAGGGGGCTTCTACAGCCGCTGCCCACTCCTGGGGGACCATGGAAACACATTGCTATGGACTTTATCACAGATCTGCCTGAGAGCAAGGGGAGAAACACTATTTGGGTGGTGGTGGACCTTTTTTCGAAACAAGCGCACTATGTAGCCTGCAAGGGGATGCCTAGTGCTACTAAGCTTGCTGACCTGTTCATAGCACACATTTATAAGCATCATGGGTTGCCAGACAAGATTGTGAGTGACAGGGGTAGCACCTTCACTTCAAACTTTTGGAGGGTGCTGCAAAGAAAATTGGGGGTAGAAGTGGCCCTGAGCACCGCCTGGCACCCCCAATCAGACGGGCAATGTGAAAAAACGAACCAGGCCCTCGAGAAGTACCTCCGATGTTACACTAATTATTTGCAGGATGATTGGTATGACCTATTGCCCCATGCTGAAGTGGCGTTCAACAGTTCGGTGCACCGGAGCACTGGCAAATCGCCTTTTGAGATTGTCTATGGATATGAACTCAGGACCCTCCCGGCCTTGCCATCCGACCCTTCGGACCCTGTGACTGTGACTCAGTGGGTGAAGAGGGTCCAGGCTGCTTGGTCACAGGTTGCCAAAGAATTAGAGGTGGCTAAAAAAGACTATAAGAAGCATGCTGACCGTAAGAGATCTGTGGGGTGGGATGTCAAACCTGGGGATCGGGTGTTTTTGTCCACGAAGAACCTGAAATCCAGGCACCCGTCTAAGAAACTGGGACCCAAATTCATAGGGCCTTTCCTGGTGAAAAGACTAGTCAATGATGTGACGGCGGAATTGGACTTGCCTAAATCGTATAGACATTTACACCCTGTATTTCATTTTAGCTTGTTGAAACCGGACCGGAGCACAGGACGATGGAAACAAGACAAGGAACCGCCCCGACCCATGATGATTGAGGGGGAGCAGCATTTTGAAGTTGCTAAGATCTTGGACTCTAGAATGCACAGAAACAAGTTACAGTACCTGATTCGCTGGAAACACTTTTCAGCG
Organism: Urosaurus nigricauda; assembly: GCA_034509955.1. Taxonomy (NCBI): domain Eukaryota; kingdom Metazoa; phylum Chordata; class Lepidosauria; order Squamata; family Phrynosomatidae; genus Urosaurus; species Urosaurus nigricauda. The sequence continues at coordinate 22,844 of JAOEGL010000110.1, forward strand.
GATCATGATGAATGGGTGTTAGCTAAGCATGTTAAAGCCCCTGATTTGATATCTAAGTTTCATCGGATGTATCCGGACAAACCTAAATAGTATTTTGTTGCCTTTTCTGTTTCCTTTCATGTACTGTTTTTTACATATGTAGGGGGCGGTCTTCTTTTCGGGGGGCTGACTGTCAGAATCCTTGTAGTATTCTTCCAGATATCAGTTAGTAGGTGTAGTTGGGGATGATGGTACATAGTTAGCTGCTAGATAGAAAGGAGGAGTGCATAACGGTGCCAGGAGGATTTATCAGTTGACCTTGGTGCTGCTCAGCTCTAAGCTTGGAATGCAGTAGTTTCTGGTGGGAAGCGTTCAGCTAAGGGGGGAGATAAGGTGGTAAAAGAAACCAATGGAAAATAACTGGAATGGGCTTTTCGCGGGCTTTTGTGAGAAGGGGGCAGGTGTGGTCCTTTGGGATGTATAGGGGTACTGGGCGGGGACTGGTCAGTCTCAGCTAAGAAGCTGAATGGTGTGGTTTTGCTGATCCTGGAGCATCAATAAAGTTCTGTTTATTCTACATAAAGCTGACTGGTTGATTGTCTAGGATTCTGGACCCCTGTTCTGACAGGGCCCTACTAATGATGGGAGGGATGTGTCCTCCACATAGCTGTCCTAGAAATCCAGATTGCCCTACTCTTCTCCACTTGTAAGACATGTCCTGGAAATGTGTTGGCCTTTGAGTTGCTAATCCACTACTGGTTTCCAATAAACAATAAGAGAAGGGACACTCCATGGCTTAGGAGTTTATCATACGAAAGAGATTGGGCATTTATCCCATGAATATCCTGGAAAAATCCCGTGATTACATGAAACTATTTCACATGACGCCGTACAAAGCTTCCATTCAAGAGGTCACAAAGAAGCATTAACACACATCTCTTTCCTTTGGGGATTTCAGTGACAATGCATTTCCCACCGCTTTATTTCCACAATTGCGTGTAGTGACCATTCGCGCAATGACTCTCCATTTTCGCTTGATTTCCGGTATGATTGAAATGGACTTGAATCGCTCTTTAATGCCAAAATTAGCCCCAGTGTGATAAAGGCCTTCGAAGTCAGCCATTCTCAAATTTGAGACCTCCAGAGGTTTTGAACGTCACGAACAAGCTACCTATGGCTTCCAGAATTTGAAATCGAAAATACCAGGAGGACAAGAGAAAGATCTATTCAGAGGAACAGAATAATGATTTCTACTCTACTGTGGCAATGTGGGACGTGTCCTGGAAATATAGGTCGGGTCCTAGAAATGTAGGACCTGGGCCCTACAAATGCAGGGTAGATGCCACCCGTAGGATGTGTCCTCCAGATGACTGTCCTACAAATCTAGATTGCACTACTCTTCTGTACTTCCGGAACACGTACAGGAAATGTGTCGGCCTTTGAGTCGATAGACCGATTCTGCTTCTGACTAACCAAGAAGAGTTAGGAGACTCGGTCAGTGAGAAGTAGGCCCTTCCCAAAATTTGGCCCTCAAGATGTTTAGGACTTTAGGTTGCACAACCGCTGGCGCTTGTCCAAGTTACCTAGGACTTCTGGGAGTTGAAGTTTAAACCACCTAGAGAAGCAAGGAAAGAGGAAATAATGAATCCTATTTTATTTTGGGAATGGTGGAGATATGCTGGAAATTTGGGTCAGGTTCTGCAAACGTGGAGGGCAGCCTTCATCTGTAGGCTGTTTCCTCCACATGGCTGTGGTAGAAATCTAGGTTTCCGAAATGTAATGGAGTTGTAAGACATTCCTAGAAAAAAGGATTCTGTTGCGTTGGACTGTGCCGGACCTCTTGGGGTGTAGTACAACTGTGGTTTGCCTCATAGAGGCTCGTCTCCCACATGTAGGACTGTCCTCCAACTCTGGCTGCTCCTGCGTAGGACTGCCGTCCACATGTCGGACTCTCCTCCAAAAATGAATTGCCCTACACAGGACCACTCTCCACATGTAGGGCCGTCCTACAAATCTGGATCACCGTATGTAGGAATGTACTCCACATGTAAAATTGCATTGCAAAACTGTGTTTTCCAACAAAGGACTGTCCTCAACATGTAGAACTCTCCTACAAACCTGGGTTGCCCTAGAAAGGACATCTTCCACATATAGGCCTGACTTACAATCTTCCAAATGTAGGACAGCCCTACAAACCTGGATTTTGCTACATGGGAACATACCCCCACATGTAGGTCTTCCCTACAAATCTAGATTGTGCTACGTAGGACTGTTCTCCACATGTAGTGCTGTCCTAAGAAACTGAAATGTCCTTCGCAGGACTGTCGTTCACATTTAGGACTATCCTACAAACCTAAAATGTCCTACTTAGGATCGTCCTCCAAATGTAGGACCGTCCTCCAAATGTAGGACCGTCCTACAAATGTAGGACCGTCCTCCAATTGTAGGACGGTCCTACAAATGTAGGACGGTCCTACAAATGTAGGACTGTCCTCCAATTGTAGGACCGTCCTACAAATGTAGGACCGTCCTACAAATGTAGGACCGTCCTACAAATGTAGGACCGTCCTCCAATTGGAGGACCGTCCTCCAAATGTAGGACCGTCCTGCAAATGTAGGACTGCCCTGAAAATGAAGGACTGTGCTCCAAATCTGAAATATCCGACATAGGACTGTCATCCACATGTAGGACTTTCCTACAAATCTGAAATGTCATACATAGGACCATCCTCCACATGTAGGACTGTCCTACAAGACTACTTTGTCCTATGTAGAGCCAGCCTCCACATGGAGGACGTCCTACAGATATTCATTCCCCTACGAAAAACCAGCCTCCAATGCAGGACCATCCTACAAACTTCCAAACGTACCCCCTTGGAATCTCATCTGCCTCTACCACTGCCCTACCAATCTGAAACGCATCCCACACATTCAGGGATCTCCTCAAAACACATTCATCAGGGGAAGCCCTAGAAATTTGCTGCTCTACAACAAACGAAACCTACTGTGTACATGGGGGACCTTTCCTGGAGATCAAGGATGCCACCTGAATATGGAGGACGGCTGCTGGCAATGGAGGATGGCTCCGACAATTCTACCATCTCTCCTGCTTTGGCCTTTCAGTCCCTAGCCCCATTCTGCTTCCCTCAAACCGACAAATCTTGGGAGACTCTGTGACATAGAACTCAGCCATACCCAAACATTCTTTATTTATAGCCTGCTCCTCTGTCAAAGCAGAGCCAAGCTAGCTGGGGCCTCTGGGAGTTCAAGTCAAAGCACCTGGAGGAACACGGCAAGATGTCTGTAGAGGAACACGATCATGAATTTTACTCTATTATGGAAATGGGAGATGTGACCTGGAAATTAAGCTCAGGTCCTGAAAATGTAGGACAGGGGTCCTACAAATCCTGGGCTGCCTCCACTTTTCCGCCACATGGCTGTGCTGAAAATCGAGATTGCCCTACTCTTCTCCACTTGTAGGACATATCCTGGAAATGTGTTCGTCTTTCTGTTCATGAGCCCATTCTTGTTCCCACTGAGCAATTAGAGTTGGAAAACTCTCTGTCTTAGAAGTCAGCCATTCCCAGACTTTGGACCTCCAGATGTTTTGAACCTCACCTCCCACAACTCCTGACTCTTGAGCAAGGTACGGTAGCTAGGGTTTCTGGAAATTGAAGTCAAAAACAAATGGAGGACCAAGAAAAGATCTGTTCAGAGGGACACAGTCATGAATTATACCCTCCTGTGGCAATGTGGGGGGTGTCCTAGAAATTTGGGTCGGGGGACTACAAATGATGGGAGGGATGTGTCCTCCACATAGCTGTCCTAGAAATCCAGATTGCCCTACTCTTCTCCACTTGTAAGACATGTCCTGGAAATGTGTTGGCCTTTGAGTTGCTAATCCACTACTGGTTTCCAATAAACAATAAGAGAAGGGACACTCCATGGCTTAGGAGTTTATCATACGAAAGAGATTGGGCATTTATCCCATGAATATCCTGGAAAAATCCCGTGATTACATGAAACTATTTCACATGACGCCGTACAAAGCTTCCATTCAAGAGGTCACAAAGAAGCATTAACACACATCTCTTTCCTTTGGGGATTTCAGTGACAATGCATTTCCCACCGCTTTATTTCCACAATTGCGTGTAGTGACCATTCGCGCAATGACTCTCCATTTTCGCTTGATTTCCGGTATGATTGAAATGGACTTGAATCGCTTTTTAATGCCAAAATTAGCCCCAGTGTGATAAAGGCCTTCGAAGTCAGCCATTCTCAAATTTTAGACCTCCAGAGGTTTTGAACGTCACGAACAAGCTATCTATGGCTTCCAGAATTTGAAATCGAAAATACCAGGAGGACAAGAGAAAGATCTATTCAGAGGAACAGAATAATGATTTCTACTCTACTGTGGCAATGTGGGACGTGTCCTGGAAATATAGGTCGGGCCCTAGAAATGTAGGACCTGGGCCCTACAAATGCAGGGTAGATGCCACCCGTAGGATGTGTCCTCCAGATGACTGTCCTACAAATCTAGATTGCACTACTCTTCTGTACTTCCGGAACACGTACAGGAAATGTGTCGGCCTTTGAGTCGATAGACCGATTCTGCTTCTGACTAACCAAGAAGAGTTAGGAGACTCTCTCAGTGAGAAGTAGGCCCTTCCCAAAATTTGGCCCTCAAGATGTTTAGGACTTTAGGTTGCACAACCGCTGGCGCTTGTCCAAGTTACCTAGGACTTCTGGGAGTTGAAGTTTAAACCACCTAGAGAAGCAAGGAAAGAGGAAATAATGAATCCTATTTTATTTTGGGAATGGTGGAGATATGCTGGAAATTTGGGTCAGGTTCTGCAAACGTGGAGGGCAGCCTTCATCTGTAGGCTGTTTCCTCCACATGGCTGTGGTAGAAATCTAGGTTTCCGAAATGTAATGGAGTTGTAAGACATTCCTAGAAAAAAGGATTCTGTTGCGTTGGACTGTGCCGGACCTCTTGGGGTGTAGTACAACTGTGGTTTGCCTCATAGAGGCTCGTCTCCCACATGTAGGACTGTCCTACAACTCTGGCTGTGTTATCCATAGTGCTCTGTATAAAATCATGGCATAAATGATATACATTTATATGACCCCTAGATGAACCCTGGTTGCTGGTCAAGCCTGGAAATTGGCCAGACCAGAAAAGACTGGTCAAACAGGAAAAAGAGGATTAGAGTATAGTGGACACATCCTCTCAGACAAATACGATCACCAGATAGTCAAAGGGAGTCGCCTCAGATTGTAATCTAGTCAATTTGGAGGTGTAATGTTTGTCCTCCTGGGGCATCTCCTCATAATCCGGGGAGTTTTGAGACATCCTCTCCAGGTGATAATTACAAAGGATTAATCCCCTCGAGTCTATCAGACCCTATTGTACAAACAATCAGCCCACAATTAAACACCTTTTGCCAGAAGGGATCTTTTCCCCATATAAACCCCTAGTTTTGGGCTCTCAGTGTGCCAGTTTGGAGGTCTGCATACTCCACGTCAGTCTGATCTCTGAACTCGACACCGACAAGAGCTGTTCACACCCAGGTTGCGGAACAGACTTTCCCAGAAATCACTGTCTCATTCGGATCCCCGAGGAGAATTTACGCTTTGGGTAAGCATCACCATTAGTCCAGCCTCAAACCTATTTCCAACGCTAACCACTGAACTTCCTGAGCCTCGTATGTGTGTGTGTGTGTAAGTGTATTGCGTGAGTGTCTTTCTCTTTAATAAATTGGACATTAATTAGACAAGCCTGTCTCTGCTGAATTCCTTGGAAACCCGGCCTCTTGGTATACACAACGGGAGAAAATCCCGCAAGAGTATCGTAGCCAACTCATCTCGCAATTTGAGCTAATATTAAAATTCCCCAAAGCAGGCTCTTGGCTACAGCTGCTCCTGCGTAGGACTGCCGTCCACATGTCGGACTCTCCTCCAAAAATGAATTGCCCTACACAGGACCACTCTCCACATGTAGGGCCGTCCTACAAATCTGGATCACCGTATGTAGGAATGTACTCCACATGTAAAATTGCATTGCAAAACTGTGTGTTCCAACAAAGGACTGTCCTCAACATGTAGAACTCTCCTACAAACCTGGGTTGCCCTAGATAGGACATCTTCCACATATAGGCCTGTCTTACAATCTTCCAAATGTAGGACAGCCCTACAAACCTGGATTGTGCTACATGGGACCATACCCCCACATGTAGGTCTTCCCTACAAATCTAGATTGTGCTACATAGGACTGTTCTCCACATGCAGTGCTGTCCTAAGAAACTGAAATGTCCTTCGCAGGACTGTCCTTCACATTTAGGACTATCCTACAAACCTAAAATGTCCTACATAGGATCGTCCTCCAAATGTAGGACCGTCTCCAAATGTAGGACCGCCCCCGAATTGTAGGACTGTCCTCCAAATGTAGGACCGTCCTCCAATTGTAGGACCATCCTCCAATTGTAGGACGGTCCTACATTTGGAGGACCGTCCTCCAATTGTAGGACCGTCCTACAAATGTAGGACCGTCCTCCAAATGTAGGACTGCCCTGAAAATGTAGGACTGTGCTCCAAATATGAAATATCCGACATAGGACTGTCATCCACATGTAGGACTGTCCTACAAGACTACTTTGTCCTATGTAGAGCCAGCCTCCACATGGAGGACGTCCTACAGATATTCATTCCCCTACGAAAAACCAGCCTCCAATGCAGGACCATCCTACAAACTTCCAAACGTACCCCCTTGGAATCTCATCTGCCTCTACCACTGCCCTACCAATCTGAAACGCATCCCACACATTCAGGGATCTCCTCAAAACACATTCATCAGGGGAAGCCCTAGAAATTTGCTGCTCTACAACAAACGAAACCTACTGTGTACATGGGGGACCTTTCCTGGAGATCAAGGATGCCACCTGAATATGGAGGATGGCTGCTGGCAATGGAGGATGGCTCCGACAATTCTACCATCTCTCCTGCTTTGGCCTTTCAGTCCCTAGCCCCATTCTGCTTCCCTCAAACCGACAAATCTTGGGAGACTCTGTGACATAGAACTCAGCCATACCCAAACATTCTTTATTTATAGCCTGCTCCTCTGTCAAAGCAGAGCCAAGCTAGCTGGGGCCTCTGGGAGTTCAAGTCAAAGCACCTGGAGGAACACGGCAAGATGTGTGTAGAGGAACACGATCATGAATTTTACTCTATTATGGAAATGGGAGATGTGACCTGGAAATTAAGCTCAGGTCCTGAAAATGTAGGACAGGGGTCCTACAAATCCTGGGCTGCCTCCACTTTTCCGCCACATGGCTGTGCTGAAAATCGAGATTGCCCTACTCTTCTCCACTTGTAGGACATATCCTGGAAATGTGTTCGTCTTTCTGTTCATGAGCCCATTCTTGTTCCCACTGAGCAATTAGAGTTGGAAAACTCTCTGTCTTAGAAGTCAGCCATTCCCAGACTTTGGACCTCCAGATGTTTTGAACCTCACCTCCCACAACTCCTGACTCTTGAGCAAGGTACGGTAGCTAGGGTTTCTGGAAATTGAAGTCAAAAACAAATGGAGGACCAAGAAAAGATCTGTTCAGAGGGACACAGTCATGAATTATACCCTCCTGTGGCAATGTGGGGGGTGTCCTAGAAATTTGGGTCGGGGGACTACAAATGATGGGAGGGATGTGTCCTCCACATAGCTGTCCTAGAAATCTAGATTGCACTACTCTTCTGTACTTCCGGAACACGTACAGGAAATGTGTCGGCCTTTGAGTCGATAGACCGATTCTGCTTCTGACTAACCAAGAAGAGTTAGGAGACTCGTTCAGTGAGAAGTAGGCCCTTCCCAAAATTTGGCCCTCAAGATGTTTAGGACTTTAGGTTGCACAACCGCTGGCGCTTGTCCAAGTTACCTAGGACTTCTGGGAGTTGAAGTTTAAACCACCTAGAGAAGCAAGGAAAGAGGAAATAATGAATCCTATTTTATTTTGGGAATGGTGGAGATATGCTGGAAATTTGGGTCAGGTTCTGCAAACGTGGAGGCTGTTTCCTCCACATGGCTGTGTTAGAAATCTAGGTTTCCGAAATGTAATGGAGTTGTAAGACATTCCTAGAAAAAAGGATTCTGTTGCGTTGGACTGCGCCGGACCTCTTGGGGTGTAGTACAACTGTGGTTTGCCTCATAGAGGCTCGTCTCCCACATGTAGGACTGTCCTCCAACTCTGGCTGCTCCTGCGTAGGACTGCCGTCCACATGTCGGACTCTCCTCCAAAAATGAATTGCCCTACACAGGACCACTCTCCACATGTAGGGCCGTCCTACAAATCTGGATCACCGTATGTAGGAATGTACTCCACATGTAAAACTGCATTGCAAAACTGTGTTTTCCAACAAAGGACTGTCCTCAACATGTAGAACTCTCCTACAAACCTGGGTTGCCCTAGATAGGACATCTTCCACATATAGGCCTGTCTTACAATCTTCCAAATGTAGGACAGCCCTACAAACCTGGATTGTGCTACATGGGACCATACCCCCACATGTAGGTCTTCCTTACAAATCTAGATTGTGCTACGTAGTACTGTTCTCCACATGTAGTGCTGTCCTAAGAAACTGAAATGTCCTTCGCAGGACTGCCCTTCGCATTTAGGACTATCCTACAAACCTAAAATGTCCTACATAGGACCGTCCTCCAAATGTAGGACCGTCCTCAAATTGTAGGACTGTCCTCCAATTGTAGGACTGTCCTCCAATTGTAGGACCGTCCTCCAATTGTAGGACCGTCCTCCAATTGCAGGACTGTCCTCCAATTGTAGGACCGTCCTCAAATTGTAGGACCGCCCTACAAATGTAGGACTGTCCTCCAATTGTAGGACCGTCCTGCAAATGTAGGACCGTCCTGCAAATGTAGGACTGCCCTGAAAATGAAGGACTGTGCTCCAAATCTGAAATATCCGACATAGGACTGTCATCCACATGTAGGACTTTCCTACAAATCTGAAATGTCATACATAGGACCATCCTCCACATGTAGGACTGTCCTACAAGACTACTTTGTCCTATGTAGAGCCAGCCTCCACATGGAGGACGTCCTACAGATATTCATTCCCCTACGAAAAACCAGCCTCCAATGCAGGACCATCCTACAAACTTCCAAACGTACCCCCTTGGAATCTCATCTGCCTCTACCACTGCCCTACCAATCTGACATGCATCCCACACATTCAGGGATCTCCTCAAAACACATTCATCAGGGGAAGCCCTAGAAATTTGCTGCTCTACAACAAACGAAACCTACTGTGTACATGGGGGACCTTTCCTGGAGATCAAGGATGCCACCTGGATATGGAGGACGGCTGCTGGCAATGGAGGATGGCTCCGACAATTCTACCATCTCTCCTGCTTTGGCCTTTCAGTCCCTAGCCCCATTCTGCTTCCCTCAAACTGACAAATCTTGGGAGACTCTGTGACATAGAACTCAGCCATACCCAAACATTATTTATTTATAGCCTGCTCCTCTGTCAAAGCGGAGCCAAGCTAGCTGGGGCCTCTGGGAGTTCAAGTCAAAGCACCTGGAGGAACACGGCAAGATGTGTGTAGAGGAACACGATCATGAATTTTACTCTATTATGGAAATGGGAGATGTGACCTGGAAATTAAGCTCAGGTCCTGAAAATGTAGGACAGGGGTCCTACAAATCCTGGGCTGCCTCCACTTTTCCGCCACATGGCTGTGCTGAAAATCGAGATTGCCCTACTCTTCTCCACTTGTAGGACATATCCTGGAAATGTGTTCGTCTTTCTGTTCATGAGCCCATTCTTGTTCCCACTGAGCAATTAGAGTTGGAAAACTCTCTGTCTTAGAAGTCAGCCATTCCCAGACTTTGGATCTCCAGATGTTTTGAACCTCACCTCCCACAACTCCTGACTCTTGAGCAAGGTACGGTAGCTAGGGTTTCTGGAAATTGAAGTAAAAAACAAATGGAGGACCAAGAAAAGACCTGTTCAGAGGGACACAGTCATGAATTATACCCTCCTGTGGCAATGTGGGGGGTGTCCTAGAAATTTGGGTCGGGGGACTACAAATGATGGGAGGGATGTGTCCTCCACAGAGCTGTCCTAGAAATCCAGATTGCCCTACTCTTCTCCACTTGTAAGACATGTCCTGGAAATGTGTTGGCCTTTGAGTTGCTAATCCACTACTGGTTTCCAATAAACAATAAGAGAAGGGACACTCCATGGCTTAGGAGTTTATCATACGAAAGAGATTGGGCATTTATCCCATGAATATCTTGGAAAAATCCCGTGATTACATGAAACTATTTCACATGACGCCGTACAAAGCTTCCATTCAAGAGGTCACAAAGAAGCATTAGCACACATCTCTTTCCTTTGGGGATTTCAGTGACAATGCATTTCCCACCGCTAAATTTCCACAATGGTGTGTAGTGACCATTCGCGCAATGACTCTCCATTTTCGCTTGATTTCCGGTATGATTGAAATGGACTTGAATCGCTCTTTAATGCCAAAATTAGCCCCAGTGTGATAAAGGCCTTCGAAGTCAGCCATTCTCAAATTTTAGACCTCCAGAGGTTTTGAACGTCACGAACAAGCTATCTATGGCTTCCAGAATTTGAAATCGAAAATACCAGGAGGACAAGAGAAAGATCTATTCAGAGGGACAGAATAATGATTTCTACTCTACTGTGGCAATGTGGGACGTGTCCTGGAAATATAAGTCGGGTCCTAGAAATGTAGGACTGGGGCCCTACAAATGCAGGGTAGATGCCACCCGTAGGATGTGTCCTCCAGATGACTGTCCTACAAATCTAGATTGCACTACTCTTCTGTACTTCTGGAACACGTACAGGAAATGTGTCGGCCTTTGAGTCGACAGACCGATTCTGATTCTGGCTAATCAAGAAGAGTTAGGAGACTCTCTCAGTGAGAAGTAAGCCCTTCCCAAAATTTGGCTCAAGATGTTTAGGGCTTTAGGTTCCACAACCGCTGGCGCTTGTCCAAGTTACCTAGGACTTCTGGGAGTTGAAGTTTAAACCACCTAGAGAAGCAAGGAAAGAGGAAATCCTATTTTATTTTGGGGAATGGTGGAGATATGCTGGAAATTTGGGTCGGGGTTCTGCAAACGTGGAGGGCAGCCTCCATCTGTAGGCTGTGTCTTCCACGTGGCTGTGGTAGAAATCTAGGTTTCCGAAATGTAATGGAGTTGTAAGACATTCCTAGAAAAAAGGATTCTGTTGCTTTGGACTGTGCCGGACCTCTTGGGGTGTAGTACAACTGTGGTTTGCCTCATAGAGGCTCGTCTCCCACATGTAGGACTGTCCTACAACTCTGGCTGCTCCTGCGTAGGACTGCCGTCCACATGTCGTACTCTCCTCCAAATCTGAATTGTCCTACACAGGACCACTCTCCACATGTAGGGCCATCCTACAAATCTGGATCACCGTATGTAGGACTGTACTCCACATGTAAAACTGCCTTGCAAAACTGTGTTTTCCTACGAAGGACTCTCCTCAACATGTAAAACTCTCCTACAAACCTGGATTGCCCTAGATAGGACATCTTCCAAATGTACGACAGCCCAACAAACCTGTATTGTGCTACATGGGACCATCCCCCACATGTAGGTCTTCCCTACAAATCTAGATTGTGCTACGGAGGACTGTTCTCCACATGGAGTGCTGTACTAAGAAACTGAAATGTCCTGAGCAGGACTGTCCTCCAAATGTAGGACCGTCCTTCAAATGTAGGACCGTCCTCCAAATGTAGGACTGTCCTCCAATTGTAGGACTGTGCTCCAACTCTGAAATGTACGACATCGGACTGTCCTCTACATGTAGGACTTTCCTACAAATCTGAAATGTCATACGTAGGACCGTCCTCCACATGTAGGACTGTCCTACAAGCCTACTTTGTCCTTTGTAGAGCCAGCCTCCACATGGAGGACTTCCTACACATATTCATTCCCCTACGAAAAACCAGCCTCCAATGCAGGACCATCCTACAAACTTCCAAACATACCCCCTTGGAATCTCATCTGCATCTACCACTGCCCTACAAATCTGCAACGCATCCCACGTATTCAGGGATCTCCTCAAAACACATTCATCAGGGCAAGCCCTAGATATTTGCTGCTCTACAACAAACAAAACCTACTGTGTACATGGGGGACCTTTCCTGGAGATCAAGGATGCCACCTGGATATGGAGGACGGCTGCTGGCAATGGAGGATGGCTCCGACAATTCTACCATCTCTCCTGCTTTGGCCTTTCAGTCCCTAGCCCCATTCTGCTTCCCACAAACCGACAAATCTTGGGAGACTCTGTGACATAGAACTCAGCCATACCCAAACATTCTTTATTTATAGCCTGCTCCTCTGTCAAAGCGGAGCCAAGCTAGCTGGGGCCTCTGGGAGTTCTAGTCAAAGCACCTGGAGGAACACGGCAAGATGTGTGTAGAGGAACACGATCATGAATTTTACTCTATTATGGAAATGGGAGATGTGACCTGGAAATTAAGCTCAGCTCCTGAAAATGTAGGACAGGGGTCCTACAAATCCTGGGCTGCCTCCACTTTTCCACCACATGGCTGTGCTGAAATGTGATGAATGTGAGATTTGTAGGGCAGTGGGAGATGTAGAGGAGAGAGCTTGGTGATTGATTTGGAAGTCCCTAGGACTGTCCTACATGGGAAGTTAGTCCTACGTAGGACAATCCAGATATATAGGATAGTTGTGCATGTGGAGGACAGTCGTACTTAGGACAATCCAGACAGGAAGGACAGTCCTACATCTGGAGGGCGCACCTATGTAGAACAATTCAAATTTGTAGGGCAGTCCTACATGTGGAGGACAGTGCTATGTAGGAAAATTCAGATTTGTAGGGCAGTCCTACATGTGGAGGACTGTCCTACCTGGGACAATTGAGATTTTTAGGACAGTCCTACATGTGGAGGGCAATCCTACATAGGACAATTGAGATTTGTAGGGCAGTCCTTCATGAGGAGGACTGTCCTACGTAGGACAATTCAGATTTGTAGGACAGTCCTACATGCGGAGGACAGTCCTATGTAGGAAAATTCAAATTTGTATCACAGTCCTACATGTGGAGGACTATGCTACGTAGGACAATTCGGATATTTAGGACAGTCCTACATGTGAAAGACAGTCCCACGTAGGACAATCCAGATATATAGGATGGTTGTGCATGTGGAGGACAGTCGTACGTAGGAGAATCCAGACAGGTAGGACAGTCCTACATCTGGAGGGCGCTCCTATGTAGGACAATTCAGTTTTGTAGGGCAGTCCTACATGTGGAGGACAGTCCTACATAGGACAATTCAGATTTGTAGGACAGTCCTACATGTGGAGAACAGTGCTATGTAGGACATTTTAGATTTGTAGGACAGTCCTACATGTGGAGGACGGTCCTACGTAGGACAATTCAGATTTGTAGGGCAGCCCTACATGTGGAGGACGGTCCTACGTAGGACAATCCTGATTGAGTCAACTGTGGTGAGCTTGGCTATAGTTTGGGTAAGAAGTGGCTCTTCTCATAACTGTCCTATTATTAATGTTGTCTCATTTCCTTTGGACTAAAGCTTATTATCCTTCACCATTGATTAGGCTGGCCAAAGCTAACTGCAGTTGCAGGTTCAAAACATTTGGAACACCTCAGTTGCTCACCCTTGCTTTAACAAATACAAACAATGCTTTAAAAGTTCTGTTTGTTGTCTATCACTTTATAAAAACAAAGTTTATTATTTAATATAGAGACTAGGGTTCACTATTTGATCTTTCCTTGCTTCTCTCCGTGGTTTTGACTTCCACTCCCAGAAGTCCCGGCTATCTAGCCCCAGAGTCAGCGGTTCTGGAATCTAAAGTCCCAAACATGGGGAGTTCCAAATATTGGGAAGGGCTTACTTCAAAGAAATAGAGGGTCTCAACTCATGTTGGTTACTCGTACGGAGAATCAGTCTACTCAATCAAAGGTCAACACATTTCCTGGTCATGTGCTTCAAGTACAGAAAGGTTGGACAATCTGATTTGTATGACAGTCATGCGGAGGACACATTCTACAAGGGGAGGCATTTGTTGGGCCCTTGTCCTCCATTTTCAAGACCCGACCTATATTTCCAGGACATGTCCCACATTGCCACATTAGTGCTTTCCTCTGAACAGACCTTTCCTTGGTCCTCAAGGCATTTTCAACTTCAGCTTCTAGAAGCCCTAGCTACTTTGTCCAAGACTCAGAGGTTTTGAGACCGGAGGTTCAAAACTCTGGTGGTGCAAATTTGGGGAAGGGCTGACTTTGAAAGCTTTTATTACAATGGGGCCCATTTTGGCAATAAAGAGAGCTGAAAGGGCATTTAAAGCATCCTGCAAATAAAGAGAACATGGAGAGTAATTGCGCGGATGTTTAACATCTGCAATTTCAGAAACAAAGTGGTATCAGAAATGCACTGTAACAGAAATCCCGCAACTAACAAGATGCGTGCCAATGCTTCTTTGTGACCACTGGAATGGTGGGTTTGTATGACGTCATGCAGAATAGTTTTGCACAATAATGGGATTTTTTTGGGATACTCATGGAACAAACTCCCAATCTCCCTCATGGGATAAACTCTTAAATCAAAGAGTGTACAAACTATGATTGCTTAGTGGGAATCAGAAGAGGCTTAGGAACTGAAAGACCAATACATTTGTATGACGTGTCCTACAGGTGGAGATCTGTATTTGTTGGACAGCCATGTGGAGGACAAATTCTACAGGTGAAGTCCGCCTAGGATTTGTAGGGCCCCCGTCCTACATTTTCAGGAGCCAACCCAAATTTCCAGGAGACATCCCACATTTTTTTTAGTAGAATTGAAATGATGGTCGTGTTCCTCTGTGTACATCTTTCCTTGTTCTTCCGGTTGTGTTTGACTTGATCTCCCAGAAATCCCAGTTAGCTTGAGTAAAAATCAGGAGTTCTGGGAGCTGAAACATCTGGAGGTGTAAAGTTTGAGAATAGCCGAGTTCTAAGTGATAGACTGTCCCATGTCTTGTGGGTTTGTCGGAACCAGAATGGGCCTGTAGAGTGAAAGATTGCAGAACTGTCTGAGCCGTCCTCCATTTTCAGTTGACATCTCTAGATATCCACGGAAATATCCGCCTGTACCCAACAGAGTTGAATTAATAAGTTTGAGGGTGCTTCTTTGGAAGAGGTAATTTTTAGGGCTTGGCCTGGTGAAGAGACTTGTAGAGGATACTTGGAGGAGTAGGATGAATGTCAGATTTGTAGGGCAATGGGAGATGTAGAGGAGAGAGCTTGGCGATTGATTTGGAAGTCTGTAGGACTGACCTACATGGGAGGTTAGTCCTACGTAGGACCATCAAGATCTATAGGATGGTTCTGCATGTGGAGGACAGTCGTACATAGGACAATCTAGACAGGTAGGACAGTCCTAGATCTGGATGGCGCTCCTATGTAGGACAATTCAATTTTGTAAGGGCAGTCCTACATGTGGAGGACAGTCCTACGTAGGACAATAGAGATATGTAGGACAGTCCTACATGTGGAGGACGGTCCTACATAGGACAATTGAGATTTGTAGGACAATCCTATATGTGGAGGACAGCCTTAGGTAGGACAATCCTGATTTTTTTATTTTCTTAAAGTCATTACAAATAATAATAGAAACAAAAACAGCAAAGTTTTCACAAAAACAAAGAACCCTCCCCTTCCCAAAAAACCTCCCAAAAAGTGCCAACCTCCCCGTAATTACCTTAGTGTCTCTAACCAACCTGTATACTTTCTATCTTATATCAGATTTTCATTTATATCCCATTTCCGTTTCAAATATTTTCTAATCGGGTCTCATTCTTTTTCGGTTTCCTCCTTAGATTTTTTTATTTAACAAAGCTGTTAAACAATCCATGTCTTTTATTTCTACTACCTTCTGAATCCATTCGTCCAAGGTGGGTATGTAATTCATTTTCCAGTATTTTGCCAGTAAAATCCTGGCAGCTGTTATTAAGTACAAAATTATTCTCCAATATTTCCTTTCTATTTCTGTTTCTAGCATCGCAGTTATATTCAATAAATATAATTCTGGAACCAATTGGTATTCAATCTGTAGTATCTGCTGCATTTTTTTGTGTATTTTTGACCAAAATTTTTTTATTTTCGGGCAAGCCCACCACATATGATAGTAAGAGCCCTTTGCCTTTTCACATTTCCAGCAGTTATTATCTTTCAGATTATACATTCTAGCTATTTTCAATGGAGTATAATACCATCTGTTGATTATTTTTATGTAGTTTTCTATAAGATCTTGCGAGGCAGTAAATTTGCTGGACTTTTTCCATGCCACCTCCCAGCTTTCTAACGGTATTTCGTGACCTATTTCTTGTGCCCATTTGATCATATACGATGTAACCGTTTCCTGTTCTAATTCTCTCTGTAAAAATAATTTATATAATTTGGACATTTTCCCTTTATCTTTTTCTCCTATGAGTTTATCCAATTCGTTTAATTCTTTCTCAAAGCCTTCCTCTTGTAAATCAACTTTATACCTTTGTTTTATTTTTAGGTATCCTAACCAGTTTATGTCTTTTCCATTAGCTTTTAATTCTTCTCTTGAGAGTAGTTCCCTTCTTTCGGCACTATCTTTTCTTAATATATCATTATATCTTATCCAATCTGCATTCTCCTCCCCTTTTCCAAAGAACGCTTCTTGTGTAGATACCCAAAGTGGTATGCCCTGATAAAATCCAGTTCTTATTTTATTCCATGTTTTCATCAGAGTTCGTCTTATTAAATGCTTATGAAATTCCTTATCTTTTACATCTTTCCTATACCATGCATAGGCGTGCCATCCCAGCCTTAAATTAGAAGCCTCTAAAGTCAACAGTTGTTTATTTTGGAGAGTTATCCATTCTTGGATCCAAACTACATTGCATGCCCTATAGTACAATTTTAAATCAGGCATTGCACAACCTCCTGTGATCTTCTTTTTTTTTTAGTATCTTCCATTGTATTCTTGCCTTCTTCCCTCTCCACACAAATTTAGCCATCGTCCTTTCCCATTCTTTAAATATTCTTTCGTTTACGATTATTGGTAAATTAATAAATAAAAACAATCTAGGAATAATTGCCATTTTTATAGTTGCGACTCTCCCAAGAAATGATAAATTGTATTTATTCCATTGTATTAGATCTTCATTTATTTTCTGCCACACGGGTTTGTAATTATTTTCAAACAAATTTGCATTTTTATTCGTTATCCAAACCCTTAAATATTTCACTTTTTTCCCCACCTTAATTCCAGATCTTGATTTTAATTCTTTTATTTCTTTTTCCTTTAGGTTTTTAGTCAGCATCAAGGTTTTTTCCTTATTAATTTTAAATCCTGATACATTTCCAAATTCCTTTAATTCCTTCAAAAGATATTCTACTTTTTTTACTGGATCTTCTAATATTATGACTATATCGTCTGCATACGCTCTTAGTTTATATTCAAATCCTTTAATTTTTAGACCTTTGATTTTGCTATTGGCTCTGATTGAGTCATTTAGAATTTCTAAGATAGTAATGAACAACAACAGAGATAGCAGGCATCCTTGTCTCGTGCCTTTATTAACTTTTATATTCGATGTTTTTTCCCCATTAACAAATATTTGAACACTTTGTTGTGAATAAATTTGTTTTATGTTTGCCTTTCTCCCATCTCCATTCTTTCGATGACCTCCAGCATGAATTGCCAATTCACGTTATCAAATGCCTTTTCGGCATCGAGAAATACTAAGGCTGATTTTTTTTCCTTGTGTAAAGAGTAATATTCTATGACAGATAACAATATTCTTATATTATGTCTAATTTGTCTTCTAGGTAAAAACCCATGTTGATCTTTGTGTATTATTTTATCCAGAATTTTTTTTAATCTGCTTGCTAAAATCCATGTATAAATTTTGTAATCTTGATTCATTAAGGTAATAGGTCTATAATTTGTCACCATTGTTTTGTCTTTTCCTTCCTTCGGTATTAGGACCATGTCCGCCTGGTTCCATGTGATTGGTTTTCCATCTATAATTACATTGTTGAATGTATCACATAATATTTTAACAATTTCTGTTTTAAATACCTTATAAAAATATGCCGTGTACCCGTCCGGTCCAGGAGCTTTTCCATTTTTTTGTTCCTTAATCGCCTCTAAGACTTCCATTTCCGTAAAGGGTGCGTTTAATATTTCATTTTGTTCTTTCGTAATTTTTTTTATGTTCTTCTTGTCCAAATATTCTTTTATTTTTTTTAAATGTGGTAAGCCTTCAACACCTTCCGTATTATCTTTAAATAAACTGGAGTAATATTCTTGAAAGGCTCTTTTAATTTCTTTTTGTGTAGTTATCCTTTTCCCTTTTATATTAATTTCAGTTATTAATTTTCTCTCTTTTTCTTTCTTTAATTTGTAGGCCAGCCATCGTCCTGTTTTATTTGCGTGTTCAAAATATTTTTGCTTAACTATTCTCATTTTTTTGCTATTTCATCTGTATCCTGTTTTTGTATTTTATAATTTAAAGCTTCATATTTATTCCTTATCTTGCTGTCCCTAGGATTTATTTGTAATTTTTCTTCCATCCTTTTAATCTCTTGTTTAATTTCCTCTTCTTTCTTAACTTTGTCTTTTTTTCTATCAGATGCTTTCTTTATCAGTAATCCTCTGATTACTGTCTTGCATGTGTCCCATACCGTCCTATATGATACCTCAGGCGTACTGTTTTCTTTAATAATCATTTTAATTTCCCTTTTTAAATTGTTCACATATTTTTCATCTTTAATTAATTCTTCATTCAATCTCCATATCCATTCTGTCTTTTTATTCAATAAATTTATTTCCATTTCTATCATATTGTGATCTGAAATTAATCTAGGAGTTATTTCCATTTTTTTTACAAGTGGTAATAATGCATTTGTTGTAAAAGAACATATCAATTCTCGATGCCGATTGGTGTACTTCCGAAAAGTATGTATACCCTTTCTTTTCCTTGTTTATATGTGTCCATATATCTGTCAAATTATATTCGTTAAACAACTCAAAGCAGCTTAAAGGTAACTTCCCTTGATTATTATGAATCTTTTTTTTTTGAACCTCTGTCTCTTTTTGGTTTTATTACACCGTTAAAGTCACCTGCTATTATTACTCTATCTCCATTTGTTTTACTTAGCTCCTGACACAGTTTCTTGAAAAAAGCATCTTTTTTTTCAAGCGGTGCATAAATGCAAATAACGTCTAGTCTTTGGTATTGAGTATTTATTTGAACCGCTATGAATCTTCCATCCTCATCTTTAAATAATTCTTTTGTTTCATATTTTTATTTATGTACACTACCACTCCCCTTCTTCTTTTATTCTTATCCAAGGAACAAAACATATTCCCTAGTTTGGAATTTTTCAAATACTTTATTTCATTTTCTCTTATTTTAGCTTCCTGTATGCAACAAATATCACAATGGCTTTTTTTCTAAATAATGAAAAATCAGTTTTCTTTTGTATGCTTTATTCATGCCTCCCACATTTAGAGATCCTATTTTGATCCCCATTTTTCCGGTTGTTATTCGTCTTCCTCTTCCTCAGATATTTCTTCTGGTTTATCTAATTCTCCCTCTTCCTCTGAGTCTCTTCTACTTGTCTCTTTTCTATCTATTTTCCTTTTTTCTGTTTCTTTCTGTTTGTTACTCCTTTCTAATGCTTTAAATTCTTCTATTATTGCTTCCTTATCAGTAGTGTCCCCTTGTGATTTTTTCCCCTTTTACTTTCTTCTTTTGCCTTTCTCTTATCCAAAACTCTTCTATAGAAGTCTTTAGCTTTCTCTACATTATTGATTTTATATCTCTTTTGTTTGTATGTAAATGTAACTCCCTCAACTTTTCCCCATCTAAATCCAATATCGTTTTCCCATAAGGCATTAGTAAGAAATTTGTAATCCTGTCCTTTTCTTAGTATTTGTGCTGGAACATCCTTGTAAATTTTTATTTCCTTCCCATCAATGATTAGTTTTTCCTCGTAATTTTGCTGGCAAATTCTATTTCTTATCCTGGTATTAGTGAACCAAATCGCTATGTCTCTGTCTAATTTTTTCTCACTTGCTTTCTTAGAGTTAATTCTAAAGATTTTTTCAAGCTGCAAATCCAATGTATCTTCCGCTATGTCCAAATAAACTGCAAGCTCAGGTACTATACGTTCCAGTAATTGTTCCTTCTCTTCCTCTGGTACCCCTCTGAATTTGAGGCATCTTTCTCTTTGTCTTAGTTCCTGTATTAATATATTTTGGTTGCAGATTTGTTGTTCAATCATTGTTATCTCTGTTGCTCTCTCTGCCTCTTTTGTCTTTATTGATAACTGATCCACTTCCGTTTTTAAATCTCTGAGTTCTTCTGTTACATTATCTATTTTCTTTGCCAACTCTTCTACCTCCTTGTGCATGTCTACACGTAACTTTTCTCTAGTCTCTTTTAATTCTTCTTATATTTCTTTCTTGAAGGTTTTTTTAAATTCTCTTAATTCCTGCAAGATTATGACATTAATGTCGGTCTGTATATTTGTAAATTCTGAGGACTCCCCTCTTATATTAGAAAATGTCTGAAATTGCCCTTGTGACTGCAACTTTGACCTTGTACCAGAAGCCATTTTTGAAAAAGAAAAGGAAAAAACAAACAAACTAACAAAAACTTATTCTACTTTTCTCTCTCTCTTTCTTTTTCTCCCCTTTCCCCTTTTCTCTTTTTCTTTTTTAGTTATTCAACACATAACAACAATTATCTTTTACAAATGGAGCCCATATTTCATAGGGAAAAAGAGGAAAAACAAAAAACAAAAACCCGAATAGAACCAGTTCTTATTCATAAAATTAACTGTATAAATCCCTGAAATTAATAATTTTTCCTCTTATTAACTTACTACGATTTTCAATACTTTCGCTTCTCGGGGATATAAGGAGATTACTATACAAGCTGAAGCCCTAAATAGGGCTACCACCAAAAATCAATGGTTGCTCTACAGTTTCTAGCCCCAACCAAATCCTTAAACATCTCACACATGTAAAGGACCTGTATCGAAGTCAAAAACCCATGACAAGCCCCATTATAATTAATGAGCTTCTCGAAAGAGAAATTAAAAAAGAGAAATTAAATCCCTAGAATATCTAGATTGGGAACCCAACTAGATTCTAAAGGGATCTGCACTTGGTGGAATGGTATGCAAGGTTACTTAGAACCCCGCATTACCTGATGCTTGCTTTGTAACTCCTCTGTGGAAAAAAAAGGCTAGACGAAGGTCAAGAGTAAAACTTTAAATTTCAGATAGTTTTGTCCAGGGTCTGACTCAGGCCACGCCCACAAAGCTCTCCCTCGCTGCTCAGCCACTGAGGAAACAGATGGTCCTGGGCTGGCTTTAGAGCCCTGCCCAAAGGTCTCCTCCACGTTGCTTTGCTGCTTAGGGAAGATAGTCAGGAGGCTGACTCAGGCCACGCCCACAAAGCTCTCCCTCGCTGCTCAGCCACTGAGCAGGACAATCCTGATTTGTATGACAGTCTTACAAGTGGAGGGCGGTATTATGTAGGACAAGCAGAGCTTTCAGACAGATTAAAACTCCGGGCACAGCCTTACATAACACAATCCTGCTTTCTAGGGATGTCTGACAAGTCGAGAGCATTACGGCAACCAGGATTTCTACCACAGCCATGTGGAGGACAAATCCTACAGCTGGAGGACACCTTAACTTTGGATACCTGCTTTGCACATTTCTAAGACCCGACTTAAATTTCCAGCCTATGTCCAGCATTGCCAAAAAAGACTAGGGTTCACTATTTGATCTTTCCTTGCTTCTCTCCATGGTATGTTTGTCATCTGCAATTGCGGAAAAGTGGTATCAGAAATGCACTGTAACAGAAATCCCCAAACTAACAAGTTGCGTGCCAATGCTTCTTTGTGACCACTGGAATGGTGGGTTTGTATGACGTCATGCAAAATGGTTTTGCGCAATAATGGGATTTTTTGGGGATACTCATGGAATAATCTCCCGATATCCCTCATTGGATAAACTCTTAAATCAAAGAGTGTACAAACTCTGATTGCTTAGTGGGAATCAGAAGAGGCTTAGGAACTGAAAGACCAACACATTTGTATGACATGTCCTACAAGTGGAGGTCTGGATTTGTTAGACAGCCATGTGGAGGACAAATTCTACAAGTGAAGTCCGCTTAGGATTTGTAGGGCCCCCGTCCTACATTTTCAGGAGCCGACCTAAATTTCCAGGAGAGGTCCCACATTTTTTTGGTAGAGTTGAAATGATGGTCGTGTTCCTCTGTGTACATCTTTCCTTGTTCTTCCGGTTGTGTTTGACTTGATCTCCCAGAAATCCCAGTAAGTTTGCGTAAAAATCAGGAGTTCTGGGAGCTGAAACATTGGGAGGTGTAAAGTTTGAGAATAGCCGAGTTCTAAGTGATATAGTGTCCCATGTCTTGTGGGTTTGTCGGAACCAGAATGGGCCTGTAGAAGAAAAGATTGCGGAACTGTCTGAGCCATCCTCCATTTTCAGTTGAAATCTCTAGATATCCACAGAAATATCCGCCTGTACCCAACAGAGTAGAATTAATGAGTTTGAGGGTGCTTGTTTGGAAGAGGTAATTTTTAGGGCTTGGCCTGGTGAAGAGAATTTTAGAAGATACTTGGAGGAGTAGGATGAATGTCAGATTTGTAGGGCAGTGGGAGATGTAGAGGAGAGAGCTTGGTGATTGATTTGGAAGTCTGTAGGACTGTCCTACATGGGAGGTTAGTCCTACGTAGGACAATCCAGATCTATAGGACGGTTCTGCATGTGGAGGACAGTTGTACGTAGGACAATCCAGACAGGTAGGACAGTCCTACATCTGGAGGGCAGTCCTATGTAGGACAATTCAATTTTGTAGGGCAGTCCTACATGTGGAGGACTGTCCTACATAGGACAATTGAGATGTGTAGGATAGTCCTACATGTGGAGGACTGTCCTACGTAGGACAATTGAGATTTGTAGGACAGTCCTACATGTGGAGGACAGTCCTACGTAGGACAATTGAGATTTGTAGGACAGTCCTACATTGGAAGATGGTCCTATGTAGGACAGCTCAGATTTGTAGGACAGTCCTACATGTGGAGGACAGTCCTACATGTGGAGGACAGTCCTACATGTGGGGGACAGTCCTACGTAGGATGATTGAGATTTGTAGGACAGTCCTACATGTGGAGGACGGCCCTACGTAGGACAATTGAGATGTGGAGGACAGTCCTACCTGTGGAGGACAGCCCTATGTAGAACAATCCTGATTTCTATGACAGTCTTACAAGTGGAGGGCGGTATTACATAGGAGGATGGCCCAACGTAGGACAGCCCAGATTTGTAGGACAGTCCTACATGTGGAGGACAGTCCTACAAGTGGGGGACAGTCCTACATAGGACTATTGAGATTTGTAGGACAGTCCTACATGTGGTGGACAGTCCTACGTAGGACGATTGAAATTTGTAGGACAGTCCTACATGTGGAGGATGGCCCTACGTAGGACAATTGAGATATGTAGGACAGTCCTATTTGTGGAGGACAGCCCTGTGTAGGACAATCCTGATTTCTATGATAGTCTCAAGGCATTTTCAACTTCAGCTTCTAGAAGCTCTAGCTACTTTGTCCAAGACTCAGAGGTTTTGGGACCTGAGGTTCCAAAACTCTGGTGGTGCAAAGTTGGGAAAGGGCTGACTTTGAAAGCTTTTATTACAATGGGGCCCATTTTGGCATTAAAGAGAGCTGAAAGGGCATTTAAAGCATCCTGCAAATAAAGAGAAAATGGAGAGTCATTGCGTGGATGTTTATCACCTGCAATTGCGGAAACAAAGAGGTATCAGAAATGCACTGTAACAGAAATCCCAAAACTAACAAGATGCGTGCCAATGCTTCTTTGTGACCACTGGAATGGCAGGTTGTGCATGTGGAGTACAGTCGTACGGAGGACAATCCAGACAGGTAGGACAGTCCTACATCTGGAGGGTGGTCCTATGTAGGACATTTCAATTTTGTAGGGCAGTCCTACATGTGGAGGACAGTCCTACGTAGGACAATAGAGATTTGTAGGACAGTCCTACTGTCCCGGACTGCCGCCAGCACTCACCAACAATAGCTCATAAGTCAGTTCCACAAGTCTAAACGTGATCCAAAGAGTAGTCCAAAAGCCAGAGCCAGCGTTAGGGTTGGGGAAATCACAGAAGTCAGTCCGGTCCGAGGTCAGGGCAAGGAGAAAGCAGCAGAAATCCATATCGTTCCAAGTCAAGGCAAACCAGAGTTCCAGAGACACGAAGCCAGCACACAGTCACACCAAGAGACTTACAATAAGTTCTGGCAAAGGGATGGCCTCTCACAGGTGTTTAAGTAGCCGACACCCTGCCTGGTATCAGCTGAGCCTTATTAAGAGCTTGTTTCTCAGCCAGCCTGCGAGATCGGCATGAGCAAGCACTTTCAGCCCTTCGTTCCTTAAAGGACAGAATCTCCAAGCCAGATTCCTCCATGGAGCCCACACTCATCTGCTGAGCCCCTGAAGGGAGCTCCACAGTGCCAGAGCCTGGCTGTGCTTCCACTCCTGGGGCTGAACTGTCAGGGCTAGGGTCTGGCATGGCAGAATTGGGACCTGGCCTAGCCTCCAATTCCTCTTGCTCCCGAGGAGCCATGTCCTCCTCCTCCTCATCCTCTGACTCCAACACTTGGCTGGCCATGACATGATTCCCCCTCCCATAATGCTCTCTCTCCATCTGCGGAGGATGCTGCCGGTCCGGGAAGCGGCGATGAAAATCTTGGACCAAGCGCGGAGCATGGACGTCCGACGCGTCCTCCCAAGAGTGCTCCTCTGGCCCATAGCCCACCCAGTCCACTAATTAGTGGAGGTGCCCCCAGCGGCGACGAGAGTCCAAAATCTGAGCCACCTCTAACTCCTGCTCTCCATCGACCAGGACTGGATCAGGTGGGGGCGTAGAGCCAGCATCAGTTCAAACCTCGGAGGACGGGAGCAGCAAGGAGCGATGGAAGCCCGGGTGGATCCTCCAAGTCCAAGGAAGCTGGAGCCGGAACGCCACCGGCTTCTCCTGGGCCACGATCTTGTAGGGCCCCACAAACCGAGCATCCAACTTCCTACAGGGCCACTGTAGAGGCAGATGGCGCGTGGAAAGCCAGACCGAATCTCCCACCTGTAATGGAGGAGCTTCCTGACGGTGCCGATCCGCTCCCCGCTTACAAGCCTCCTGGGCCACCTCAAGCTGCTCCTGCATCAAGAACTGTGGTGCTTGGAGTTCCTGGAGCCACTGATCCGCTGCAGGTACCTCGGAGACTGGAGCCACCGCCGGGAACCCTCGCAGATGGAAGCCCCCAGTGGCGAAGAAAGGCGTCTGCTGGGTCGAGGCATGGACTGAGTTGTTGTAGGCGAACTCGGCCAGTGGGAGCAGGTCGACCCAATTGTCCTGCCGATAGCTGGAGTAGCAACGGAGGTACTGCTCCAGAGTCCCGTTAGTCCTCTCTGTCTGGCCGTCGGACTCGGGATGATGCACCGACGACAGATGAGGCGCGATGTCCAAGAGGCGGAGCAGACTGGTCCAAAACCAGGCAGTGAACTGGCTGCCGCGGTCTGAGACCACTCCCTCGGGAAGGCCATGGAGCCGGAAGACGTGCTGAACGAACATCCGGGCGGTCTCCTTCGCCGTGGGAAGGCCAGCGCAGGGTACGAAGTGTGCCATCTTTGAAAGTAAGCCCACCACCACCCAAATGGTGGTGCAGCCAGCAGAGAGGGGCAGATCTGTGATAAAGTCCATGGACACAACCTTCCAGGGCCCCAACGGCGTCGGCAGTGGTATCAGCAACCCCGCCGGCTGACCCAGATGGTCCTTGGCCCGATGACACACTGGGCACGTGCCCACATACTTGGCCACCTCTGCCCGAACTCGAGGCCACCAAAACTCCCGGGTGAGTCTAGTATGGTTAATAGTGCGAATCTGTTTCTTATGTTGTCAGTAAATTCTGTTGAAATATTATTTAGATCATATTTTGGTATGGTGACTAGTTTTGTTTTCTTCTTGAGTTTTACTCTTATTTTTCATATGAGTAATTTCTGATCTGTGCCACAGTTGGTGCCTGGTCTAGTCTTGGCCACCAGTATACAGCTTTATCATCTTTTGCAATACCAAAAGCATGCCAATTTACATTCTTTACATAATTTATACAGGTTGCAAAGTTCAGGGGCAGAATTTTATTTCTAAGATACCAATCAAGTGTCATTCATTTCTCCTGCTAAGGCAGTTTTCAGCTCATGAGTCATGAGTCTCATGAGTAGTTTCAGCACACTAAGATTGTGTTGGCAATCTGATGATGTCCACGTGTATAGCCTATATGCACATGGACATGGAGAAACAGAATGGTTCCCAATTGGCAAAGGGTTCAGACAAAGCTGTATCCTCTCACCCTATCTGTCCAACTTGTATGCAGAACATATTATAAGAAAAGCAGGCCTGGATACAGAAGAAGAAGTAGTGCAAACAGGAGGAAGAAATGCCAACAATCAAAGATATGCAGATGATACCAAAGTACTAGCAGAAAACATCACAGACCTGGAACACCTACTGAGGAAGATCAAGGAAGAAAGTGTAAAGGTAGGTGTACTGTTGAACATAAAGAAAACAAAAATAATAACCATGGAGAATCTACACAAATTTAATCTAGACAATGGGGAAATGGAAATAGTAAAAGAATTCTCATACCTGGGATCAAACATTGATAGGAACATGGACGGCAGTCAGGAAATCAGAAGAAGATTAAGAATGGGGAGAGCAGCTATGAAAGAACTAGAAAAGATTCTAAAGTGCAAAGATATACAACTGAGCACAAAAGTTAGAATCGTACAAGCCATTATATTCCCTATTACCCTGTATGGATGTGACAGCTAGACAGTTAAGAAAGCATATAGGAAGAAAATAAATTCATTTGAGATGTGGTGCTGGAGAAGAGTGTTGAGGATCCCGTGGGTGGCCTAAAGGACAAACAAATGGGTCCTAGATCAGATCAAACCAGAGATCTCTCTGGAAGCCAAGATGACAAAACTGTCATACTTTGTGCACATCATCAGAAGGGAGAACTCACTGGAAAAAACAATGCTAGGAAAGTAAAAAGAGGGAAGTAAAAAGAGTGGAAGACCGCATGCTAGATGGATGGGACTCTATTAAGGAGGTCACAGGTATTGTATGGGGTTGCAGGAATTAAGCGGAGCAGTGGAGGATAAAGGGTCTTGAAGATGTCTTATCCATAGGTTTGCCATAGATTGAGATCAACTCAAGTGTAGTTGTTAACAAACTCAAAGGTGGTACATTTTCCAGGGAGCACAATCTTGGCCTGAGGAGGACAAAATCCCCATGATCCAGGTCTCTACAGGGTCTGCTGTGTGCCTTCAAATCATTCTCAAATTACGGAAACCCTAAGGCGAACCCATCATGGGGTTTTCTTGACAAGATTTTGTTCAGAGGAGGATCCAGTGAACAAACAAACAATATGTTAGAAAATAATTTTGAGTATCTCAGCAGACCAGAGAGTCACTATAGTACCAGTTGCTAAACTGAAGGAGGAGACTCTTACTATGAATGTTTTCTGCAGTCCATCACCAGCTTTCAGGAACTCTTGTCACATTCAAACCACTTCATCCGGCTTTCTGCTT
Source organism: Urosaurus nigricauda (assembly GCA_034509955.1). Lineage (NCBI taxonomy): Eukaryota > Metazoa > Chordata > Lepidosauria > Squamata > Phrynosomatidae > Urosaurus > Urosaurus nigricauda. The sequence goes on from JAOEGL010000110.1 coordinate 50,598, forward strand.
TTGTCTCTCAGTCTCTTTGACCCTCTATTCAAATATCTAGATATCTCAGAGTAGCATACAACATAATCAATCGGACATTTAAAACAGTGAGAATAATAAAACCAATTTTAAAAAGATTGAACATAATCTCAACAATTTAACAAGTTAAAAAGACAGATTAAAAGAGTTAAAAAAATTTGAAACAAAACTATGTACATACCCATGGGTAGCTATGTAGGTCATGTAGCAAAGTATTATAACATCTAAAACCTGCAAAACAACGATACCTTTATTGGCCAACCAAAATGCACAAAATATATGTTGCAAGATTTTATAGCTCCACTGACTTCTTCATTAGACAAAGATGATTTTTAACATCTTTGCCTGATGAAGAAGCCAGTGGAGCTTCAAAAGCTTGCAAAATGTGTTTTGTGTATTTTGGTTGGCCAATAAAGGTATCACTGTTTTGTAGATTTTAAAACCATGTGCATGTGTGAGGGTTTTTGTGGGCTTCCCACTTTGTATGGAACAGCTTCCTCCACTTTACCAGTTTATCCCCCAACTGTGTGGCAATTGTGACACGCGGGACTCTTTCAAACGGGAGGAATTTCTCCCAACTCCAAATGGAGCCAATGCGGATTCATGTAAATTCGCTTGTTTAGCGAATTTACATGAACCCCTGCTCCGTTCAGAAGAACCCCTGCTCCGTTCGGAATTACTTTCCATTACCCGAAAATAACCCCCTCCTGCCCGAATTTGCATGCGAAGCTTTAATTCGCAATAAAGTAAAACCCATGATTGCATTCGAATTGGCTTCCCTCTTGCCCGAATTTGCGTGCGAAGAGTTAATTTGCAATAACATAAAACCCATGATTGCATTTGAATTGACCTTAAATTATACTTCCAATTTAGCCTCGTATGAAAGAGTAGAAGGTTTCCCATGATACTGTAAGACCAGGTCTTGGAAAAGCTAACTTCACGATCCTGGGAGATTCTAGGCGCTGTAGTTCCAAAAAGTTAACTTTTTTTTCAAACTCTATAAAAATCACCTTAGGTTGCTGTTCACTAACTGCATATAGACATTCTGAAGCTTTTGTTATTTTGCTGATAATGTTCTGCTTTTCTAACTACTGTGAGAGGCAAGCGGTTATAATTATTTTCAGCCAAAATCTCTAAAAACTTTGGTGATGATCCTTCATCATAGTATATTTTGTAACTTTACAAATCAATAGCCACATTGTACAAACTCAATGAATGGAATGGGTGCAGTTGGCGCACAAGTTTTAGCTGTGGAAAAGCACTCCAGGTCACCACTGACACCTGGGCTTCCAGGCTGTGTTGAATCCAAAAGTACCCCCAAACGATGAACCTGAGTTTTCAGGGGGAAATCTAACCCCATCTAACACAGGCTGAATCTTTTGACTGACCAGGAGCACCTCTGTCTTGTCTGGATTAAGCTTCAATTTGTTTGCCCTCATGCAGTCCATCACAGCAGCCAGACACCAGTTTAGGACAGAAACAGCTTCCTTGGAATTTGGTGGAAAGGATTGATAGAAGTGGATATCATCAGCATATAGATGACACCTTACTCCAAATCTCCAGAGGAGAGAATAGCAATAGCAGCTTCATTTATATACCACTTCATATCACACTAAGCAGTTTGGGGGTGACTATCATGCTCTTTACCCCTGTGAAGGTGCAATGGCTAGTTGCAATTGATAGCCTCGTTACCTGTCAATCTGTCAAAACTACTTTTTAAAACATGTTGATGGCCGTTGTTATAGTTAAAATACCATATTTTAATTATATACTGGAGGAAGAGGTACTTCCCTTAATTTTTCCCCAAGTAACAAGCCTGCTATCCTATATATATGGACTATATATCTGTTGGGATTTATATTTTAATATACATGTCTTAGATTGTGCTGTAAAACATTTATTTATACATTGCACAGGAAATATAGAATTGCATTGTAATGAAGGTTCTGGGACCACAGGTTGAAGCTTGAAGATGCACCTCTTCATTCAGTGCATTTTTAAAGTATGAGACTGATAAAGTTCTTTTTAAGGGACTACAGTGTTCAAAATGCTCCATCCAACATGGTCATTGGTCACTGCGGATTGGATGATTTTGAGACCAAAAGTTCCAAAAAGTAACTTATTTCTAGATCTGCCACAGGGAAAATAACCTCTGGGCAAAATAGATGTTCTCATGGCTCCGCTTAGCATCTAGGAATCCCTTTTCATCATGTCTTTTCCTACTAATTCCCACTACAGTTTGCTGCGAAGCATGATGCGGGCTATATGACCCTCGTTGACATTTGGACACGCTTCCGATCCTCATTTGATCAATTGGAGGAAGAAAGGTGTGAGGCAAACAGAAATAGTCCAGAGTTTCCTGGCACTAGTTTGGGAGAGGGTTTTTTTTTTTTTTTTTTTAGTAAAACTCAATTCTGAAGTGTGCCCAATAAGTGGGAACGCCAGATGAGAATCGTGGGTTTTTTTGTGTGTGTGATAGAATTGATCGCAAAATCAATCTATTGTTTAAGCAAGTAATTGCTTTAGCGATTGATTTTGCTATCAATTCTAGGGGGATTGCTTTAGCAATAGAGTGATTTTGCGATCACTTCTATTCCAAAAACAAAAACAAAAACAAAAATAAAAACAAAAATAAAAACAAAAAAAACACTCGCCCTCCTCCTTCTCCTCCTCCTGGGTCCTCATTGCCAGAGAAAACCGCTGTCACTTGCCTGGTGCTGGCGAGACTTCCTTCCTTCCCCCTTTCCCCCTCCTTTTTCTTCCTTCCTTGCCTTTTTTCTTCCTTCCTGTCGGGCCTCCACTGCTGTTCTTGGGGCTGATGGGGCTTCCAGTATTGGTGCTGTGCCTCCGCTGCTGTTCCCGGAGCTGATGGGGCTTCCAGTATTGGTGCCGCACCTCCGCCACTTTTCCGGGACTGGTGGGGTTTCCAGCGGTGCTGCTGCACTGCCAGCCAGTATAGGGCAAGTGGTGGCAGCGCAGCAGCAGTGCCAGAAGGCCAATCTGTCCCGGAGAAGCAGCAGAGGCCTGGCAGGCAGGAAGGAAAGAGACAAAGAAGGAAGAGAGGTTGGAGAAGGAAGGGAGGAAAGGAAGGAAGAGAGAAAGGAAGAAGAGAGAGAGAATCCAGTGGGAAGGGATTCCAGGTAGAATGGGATGAAGGGCTGCCACCTTCCCTGTCTCCTCCAGTGGGAATGACAACGTTCCTAGCTAAAAAAGCCGTTCGCAGCTAAAAAAGCTGTTCCCACTATGAAAATGTCTCTTTTCGTAGTGGGAATGAGGAGCCTTTTGGAACCACTTTACTTAGGGGAGTGGAGCCAGGTTCCAACGCGGATTATACCTCAAGTGGGAATAAGCCTTTTGGTAGTTTTCTGCCGTTTTCTTGTAAAGCAAGATTTGTCCCCCGTGAAGCAGTGATTTTCCTGGAGGCTGAATGTTTTGTTTGCTACTGTTGGTGATGGTTGTTTTAAGAATGTTTTATGTTGAGTTATTTTGATCACTCCTGAAATTTAAAAACAGGACTTGTATATGCTGATAAATATTTTAAGAGTGGAGGCAGTTCAGCTACACCTGTGTTGTTCTGCAAGCAAATAAGAGTGTTTCCTGTGATAAACATTTGAAAATGGATTTGTCTGTTTAGGGAAGGGTTTGTTCAGCCTGAGGGTGGAAAATTCAGTTATTAATATCCTCAAAGTTAGTTCTCCTCTAGGGCTTGATAGGAGACTGAAACCTTTTTTAGTTAACTGGTTGTGGAATTGAGGTGGAATGTAAGGTGAAAAATGCATTATGAAAAATGAATTATTGAAGTGGACTGTAAGGTGAAAAATGTACACACACACACAAATATATATATATATATATATATATATATCTTGTTGATTTAAAAAGGGGGAAGACCTAGCTTGAGAGTATCTAGACTGAAGAGTCTTTCAATATCTATCTGAGAGATTTTCACACTACACCACTGTTGCAGGGTGATTGCATTTTAACCTCACTGGCTGCATCCTATGAGATCTTTGGATTTGTAGTTTGGTGAGACACTTGAGCTATTTGGCAAAGAATTCTAAACAATTCTCCTTCTACTGAAAATCCCAAGATTCCATAAGAAGGAAGCATAGCAGTTAAAGTGGTGTAATTATATAGTGTGAAAAGCCCCTACTATTATATATGCAACCCCATTTTTGAAGGTAGATATGTCTACCCACCATGATGGTCCTTAAAATCCTCATTCTCTTCCATGGCATTAGGACCAGCTCTACATGAGGCAGACAGAAGCACCTGTCTCAGGCCCTCGATTTGGGTGTCTACCAAAACACTCCTACTATAATTTCATAGTTTCTTGTCATCATCTGGTAGTCTTGATTCCCCTAGCAAGTTAAGATGAAGCAGATGGTGCCCTGGGAGGATTTTTTTTTAAATGCTGTGGTACTCTGTCTGAATAATGTTGGTGTTTTTCTGTTGCCTTCTAGGTGATGTGTGAAGTTTTTAAAAACAGTCTCCCAGAGCTTTTAAGTATTCTAAGTTTGTTGTTGTTAACTGCCCTCAACTCATGGCTACCCTGTGAATGAGACATCTCCAAGACCCCCTAGCCTCTCTGTCTAGTTCCTACAAATCCATGCATGTGACCTCCCTTCCTCATTGAGTCCATCCATCTGATGTGTGGTCTTTCTCTCTTTCTATTACTCTCCACCTTTCCTAGCTTTAATGTCTTTTCTCGTGATCTGTGATATGACCAAAGTATGACAGCCTCAGTTTGATCATCAGGCTTGATCTGTTCCTCAGCATTCTTCTCCATCACCGCATCTTGAATAAGTTGATACTTTTCCTATCTGTTTTCTTCACTGTCTTTTGCATCCATACATAGGGAGGGGGAATACGATGGTTTGGATGATTTGAACTTTAGTGTTCATTTGTTCATGCTTTACTCTTTAGGATATTGTCTAGTTCTTTCATAGCTGACCTTCCCATTCCTAGTTTTCTGATTTTTTGACTGCAGTCTCCATTCTGATCAATGTTTGATCCTGGATATGAAAGCTCTATTACTATTTTGGTTTCCTCATTGTCTAGGTAGAATTTATGTACTTCTTCCATGGCCATTCTTTTTGTTTTCTTTATGTTTAGGAGCAGGCCTGTTTTTGCACTTTTTTCTTTCACTGATTGTTCTAACTCTATGATGCCTTCAAGTAGTAGTATGGTGTCTTGTGCATATTTTATGTTGCTCCTTCCTCCTATCCTTACTCCTCCTCCTTCTGAGTCTAATCCTGTTGTTTTTATGCTATTTTCTGCATACAAATCAAACAAATAGGGTGATAGAGTGCAGTATTCTAAATACTTTCTTCAAATTCTGTATCCTGGTGCTTTTACCATTGTTTTATATCACACCTCCCCAATCTGTTGAGGTCTAAATTTGACGCAATTCCCATAATTCCTTATTGGCGTGACCAATTGTGGAAGGCTGTTTTATATTTAATCTGTAAAATAACTTTTGCTGTGATATTTTATTATTGGGGGGGGGGGCGTAGAGACAGGTTGGATTTAGTTTACTTTTTTGCCTAATATGTTGCACACTGCTTGCAAACAATTATGAAAACCAGTACAAAAATATAACTAGGTGTTTCCTTTTGGAGGGATTGGGATGAATAAACCAACTGAAACGAATCAGTAGGCAAATAGCAGATGTGTTCTTCTCTCCTTTCAAGTTGGAGATGGGAGCATTTTTAGTCAGCTTATAGATTTTCCTTCAATCATAAGCATATGGCTGTCAAAATATCTGAAGTGGAACAAAGTGTAAAATGCATAAAAAAAGAGATTAAATCAAACCCATGTCCAAGCCTTTGGAGTTGTGTGTGAATAATCTTCCTCCATTTCATTTACTACCAGCAGGTGGTGATATTGCTTTATGGGAGGAAAGAATTCAAGGCATGGGGGATCTACTTCTCGGTTTCTGTGATTCCAGTGCCACATGCTAAGGACGTACTGTACATTTTAAATTAAACTAAGTAGTTTCAAATGAAGTAATTCCAAGCTCATGAATTTGTGCCAAGTATCAAAGTATCTATCACACCTGAACAGAGGCCACAGGCCTTCAATAAAGAAATGTCCCCATGCTTGGCTCCTCTCCCTTCCTCTCCACTCATCCAGCTTTCTTTAGTTCAGTGATGTGATTTAGGATAGGAGGCTCGTGTTAAGAAAAATGCAACATGGGACATACAGTGGAAGAAATAAAATATGTATGTGAAAGTCACATTGACTAAACAAAAGCAATTAAGAAGCTACACAGGTGAAAAGGCTAATGTAATTTAGAAGTCCTGGGAGCCAAGGACAAATGACAAGGACAGAATTATAGAATACATATTGGAAACACCTGAGATTCAAAAAGTGTACAAGGTAATATGATGAAATACTTGAGTTGGACTTAAATATGGGTTGAACAATGTGAACCAATCAGAATGAGTGTAAAACCCACAAGTGGCTATAATAATAACAATGTATGCCAATGGTTTGTGTGGAGTGGTATGGAGTAGAGAATAGCTGAGTTGAACATTGTATAGAGTAGAGTAGATAATGAAATAAAGCAAAGATTGTGTGGTGAAGGGCATTTAGTATAGAGTTAAATAAAGTAGATCTTTTATACAAGTCTACTGTGTTGCCTGGTGTCTTGAGAGAGAGAAGATACAAGAGCCACCAGAAGCAAGGAGACGTTTGGAGACATCTCTGAAAGAGGAGTGAGAAGGCTGAGAGAGTTTGTCAGGGTCTTCAGCCTATTCTCTGAAGCTCTGCATGCTTAGAAGAAAGCAATAACCTCTGATCAAAGCTGGTCTGCTCTGCTGCACAACGAGGTGGTGAGTTAAAGCAAGAATAAGACTAGCTACAACTCCCATCATCCTTGACAAGGGTTATGGGCCCAGATACTAGAGCACCCAGCATCCACAGAAGTTGAACTTTCTAGAGGTAGAAGAAAGTTTTGTGGATGACAGATCAGAGCAAGCTGTTTACGCTGTACTGACAAGCTTCGTGAGTAAATAATTTTTGTGTTTGTTTAAGCCCAGACGGGGCAGCTGTGCAAACTCAGAAGGACTGTGTCAAATTGAGTCACTGCACAAATTAAGATGGAGATCTTGAAGTTTAGCAAGTTAAATAAAAGTAACTACTCTACCTGGAAAATATATGATCAGTCTCTACTGATTAAGGAAAGTTTGTGGACGACAGTTGAAAGAGGGCTTGCAGCCGATGCCAATGAAGCTGAGAGAGAGAGAGATAACAAAGCCAAAGCCTGTCTATACCTCATGCTTGAGGAGGACATAATTAATGATGTCAGAGATAAAGGTTCCGCCAAAGAAGTGTGGGAGACCTTGCAAAGACTACACACTCCTAGTACTGCCTTTGCTAAAATGTTATGGTCTAAAAGAATATACAGGCAAAAGATGTCCAGAGGGCAGTGTGTTATACAGCATTTGAAAATGATGCAAGATTTATTTGTACAAGCTGAATTGAGGGGAGTGCAAATTAGCAAAGAGCAGCAATGCTACATTTTGTTAGAGTCACTGGATTCATCTTGGAACAACATTATGAACAGTCTGCAAAATCTACCAGAGACTGAGTTGAATAGAGACTTAATTGTGGCTAGAATACTGGAGGAGAATCAGAGGAGAAAATCTGAACAGGGAGACTCCGCAAGTTTAAAGACAGTGCCGAAACAACAAACAACGCCAGATGTGAGAAAGCAGGACGAAGCAGCTTCTACAAGGGAGCAATGGAGGTGTTTTTATTGTAAGAAGATTGGTCATTTGCAGAGACGTTGTAAACAATTGGCTGCTGAGAGAAGCAAACAAGGAGAGAGCAGATAGCAGCCGAGACAGTATCAGTATCAAAAATATTCCAAACCGCCATTTGTGAAGGACAATGGCAACAAAAAGGGGTTTGCAACAATGGTTAAGGAAAAACAAAGTAATAATTCTGTGTGGTTAATTGATTCAGGGTCAACAAGTAATATGTGTAACAATATTGATTTAATAAGCAATAGAAGATCAGCTAATGTAAATGCTGTAGTCATGGCTGATGGGAATGAAGTTAGCACAGTTTAAAAAAAAAGGGGGGGAACAGTTTACATTCCCGGGCTAAAAGAAAACTTTACTGATGTTTTACATGTGAAGGAGTTAGAAAATAATTTGTTATCAGTTAGCAAATTAACAGACAGAGACTACACAGTCATCTTTGAAAGGAACTTGTGTAAGATAAATCTAAATGGGGAATTGTGTGGCATAGGCTTGAAAAAAGATAAACTTTATTTCTTGGAGGACAATATTGATAGCTACAAGGTTGAAAATGCTAATAACATAAACAATGTTCCAATGCACAAAGACTGCATACATGAGCTCCACAGAAAATTTGGGCATGCCAGTTTCAAGTGTTGAATGAATTTAATTAGAATATGTACAGATTTAAAAGTTGCAGAATGCAAAAATCATTTGGACTGTACAGTATGTAAACAAGTAAAAGTTAAAGCATTTCCAGTGGCCAAAAAGACAAAAAGAATTGCTCAAAGGCCATTTCAATTTGTACATGCGGATGTTGCCCAAGCTAATTGTTTATCTTTAGGAGGAAGCAAATATTTTCTAGTAATTGTAGACAGATTTACAAGGTTTGCATTTGTAAGGATATTGAAAAACAAATCTGACGCTGGGCAAAGCTTAAAAGAATGGGTGAGAATGGTGGAAAAGAAGTTTGATAGCAGAGTCAGCACTATTGTTACAGATAGAGGAGGAGGAGAATTTTTGTCTAATCAATTGTATAACTGGTTTCAAAAAGAGGGGATATCGCATGAAACTACAAATCCTGCGAGTCCTAATGAGGATGGATTAGCAGAGAAAAAAATACAGGACATAAAAAGAATAACTGCTTGTTTGATGGCTGATGCCGGGGTGAGAGATAGTTTTTGGGCAGAAGCAACCTTAACAGCAGTACATATTAGTAATAGATTGTATCATTCAGAAATTGAAGACATTCCCTACAGGGTATTGTATGGCAGAGTTCCAAATTACAAGTACTTAAGAGTTTTTGGTCAGTTTGCTTATGTTTACACACCTGCTTGTTTTAGGAGAAAAGGTGAACCCAAAAGTAAAAGACTTCTGATGTTAGTACTTCTGATGATGAGAACCAGTCTAGGCCTATTACTACTCGCATGACTGAAGATAAAAGATTTAGCTGCAGAACTATAGCTTCTAGTACAGAAAGTGAAGAAGAAAAAGGCAGAACAACAGAATTTGTTCCAAGGCGTAGTCATAGAACCAGAAAGCCACCAGATAGATTTGTTATAACACAGGCAAGAGCTTGTTTAGTAATGGAAGAACCTGAAAGTTATGAGGAATTGGAAAATTTTCCTAAAGAGGAACAGGAAAGA